>APFE030900268.1:17144-57425 GCA_000404065.3 Pinus taeda | reverse complement strand
ATTAGGCAGGGTCGCCATTTCTTAAGTGCATGGAGTATTGCCAACATTTCCTTTCTCATAAATAGCTTTGTGTAAAAACTTTCCCTTGATTGGACGACTTTCAAAAGCAATGGGTCTTTCATCTTGCATTAGAACAACACCAATTCCATTTCCTGAAGCATCACATTCCACAATAAGGTTTTTGTGAAGTCCGGTGTAGCTAAGACCGTGCTTGGCACATTGCCTCTTTAAGATGTTCAAAGGCCTTTGTTGCTTTTGGAGTCCATGAAACTGCATCTTTCTTCAATAGTGTTGTTAGAGGTGCTGCTATTCTTCCATAATTCTTAACAACTTGTGATAATACCCTGTCAACCTGAGAAATCCTCGCAGATGCTTTATGGATGTGGGGATTTTCCCTTCCTTAATGGCTTTAATTTTGCTAGGGTCTACCTTAACTCCTTCATGAGATACAATATAACCCAATTATTCCACCTCCTGGACTCCAAAGAAACATTTGGATCTTTTTGCATATAATTGTTTCTCCTTCAATAGCTGTAGCACCTTATCAACATGTTCAACATGATCCTTCCAAGACTTGTTGTAGATTAGTATATCATCAAAAAATACTAACACAAATTTTCTAAGGAATGGTTTGAAAATGGAATTCATCAAACCTTGAATTGTTGAAGGTGCATTGGTAAGGCCAAAAGGCATGACCAGAAATTCATAATGACCCTCATGAGTTCTAAATGCTATTTTTGGAATGTCTTCAGTCTTCATTCTGATTTGATGATATCCTAAATCAAGATCCAACTTGGTGAAGTAAATTGATCCATGCAATTCATCCAGTAATTCATCAATGACAGGAATGGGAAACTTATCTTTAATAGTGAGTTTGTTGATCTCCCTATAATCCGAACACATGTGCCATGATCCATCCTTCTTGTGCACCAATACTACTAGAGTAGAGAAAGAACTTTGACTCGGTTGAATTATACCAGCCTCTAGCATTTCTGCAACCATACGCTCAATTTCACTCTTTTAGGAATAGGGATATCTGTACAGCCTGATGTTTGGAGGAACACTTCCTGGAATCAGATGACTAGCATGATCATGATCACGGATAGGTGGGAGACCTTTGGGAGTCTCAAATACCTTGGAATGAATGTCCAATACTTTTTGGAGATCTGGAGAAATAGATGATTCCAATATGGAAACATTAGCGAACATAATTGTGCAATTATGCCTCTTTATTCCTTTTTTAGAAGCTCTGTCATACTATTAGAGCTGATTATCTTTCTTGGATTCCCTGCAATACCCCTTAATTCCACTTCCTTTCCTTCCATAGAAACTTTCATGAAAAGTTCTTGAAAATTAAAAGCTATTGTACCCAAGGATTGTAGCCATTGGACTCCTAGTACAACATTAGCACCTCCCATTGGAATGGAGAGCATTGGGCTAGTCATACATATTCTCCCATGGATAGCTTGATATTATGGCACTTTCCAGAGAAATTTATTGTTCCTCCATTTGCAACCATCACTGACACTCTGGTGCTGGATATAAGAAGCAATTCAATTCTTTGCTACCTTACAATGAATAAAATTGTGGGTACTTCCTGAATCAATCAACACTATTACCTTTTTCTTCTTGATTTGTCCTTCTATCTTGATGGTTTGAGGAGTGGTAATTCCTGCCAATGCATTACAAGATATCATCGGATTCATTTGTTCTTCATCTAGGCTTTGTTCCTGGAGTATATCCTCTTCTTTTGACCTTTCTTGCTCCTTTTCTCTCTCTTCACCATCTATGTTTAATAATTTCTTCTCGGCACACTTATGACCTTTAGTGTATTTGCTATCACAACTGTAACAAAGCCCTTTTGCTCTTTTTTCTTCAAATTGTTGTGGTGTCAACCTTATAGGTTGTGGAAGACTAGGGGCAACAACACTTCCATCTTTATAGTTGTGAGTGGTATGCTTCCTGGTTGCCATAATTTTGCTTTCCATTTTTCTTGCTAACCTGAATGCCTTCTCTAATGAATCAGGTTCCCAAAGGCGAACATCATGTTGGATATTATCCTTTAAAGACCCTATGAACACATCAATCCTATGCTCCTCTGGAATATCTTTTACCCTTATGTTCAATTTTTGGAACTCCTCAATGTGCTCCATTATTGAACCCTTTTGTTTGAGACTTATCAATTGGCTAAAAAAAGTGTTGCTTTTTGTATCCTCATAATGTGCCATCAATTCTTTCGTAAATTGCCCAAGTGATAATTTGTTTATGAAAGTAAAGCCATTGATACCATACAAACTGATTTGGTTCCAAATATAAAGTTTCCATATGTACCTTTTGTGTGTTTTGCACGTTATTGAGATCGAAAAATTGCTCCATCTGTAATATCTATGTTGCTGGATCCTTGCGATCAAAATTCCTCATATTGATTTTTGGAATATGGTGGGTCTTTGATCCAACATTAGAGTCTATGAAATCATGATTAAAATTTCTTTTGTTCGCATCATGAGTTTCCTTTACTACCCTTTGACCATTAGTAAGTATTTCTTGTAGAAAATTTGTCAAATCTGTGTTCAAATCTCCCATGCCTGTCTTCAAATCTGTCTTCAAATCGTCCATCTTAACTTCCACGCCATTCATCTTAGCTTCCATGCCCTTCATCTTAGATTCCACGCCATTTATCTTAGCTTCTGTTAGCTTTTGTGAGAGTGACATTTGTTGCACTTGGTCTTGTAATTTTGATATATCATGTAGCATTTCTTCTTCTTCTTCATGAGTCATGCTAGAGCTTTTAGGTTCCTTACTAGGTGTTTGCATTTTCTTTCCTTGGGGCATTAGTTACCGATAATAATGCGCTCTACTAGCCCTTTGAATTCCTTCAAAATAAATTTTCAAACCAATCTTAAGCAAAAATTTAAAAGAATCTACACACCTTTTTTTTACTTTGTAGGAGCTCGATATTGCCTCTAATGTATCTTTGTACTTTCAGATCATCCAATTCTAAATTGCAACTTGTTGTAGCCCTCTATTTCCTCTTTCCAATGCCACCAGTCTGATCCCAATTGGATTCTCCAAGGAAGAGTTATGTGAAATCTCCCATAGTGTCCTGATTATATACTAGTTCAGTAGAGCGAACTTGTACGACGTGCCACGAGTCACTGTTTTGACCTTTGGCTCTGCAAAATATATAAAGAAACTACAATCCGTACTCTTTCTGCAACTTCTTATGAAATTTCAATCCAATGCTCAGAGAAAAAGTTATGATGATTTTCCCCAGGTCACCTGATTGGAATGTAATTCAGGAGTCTGCAAAAAGACCAAATTCCTCAGATCATATCTCCACAAATATAGCCCAAAAAGATATGAAATTCAGACCCGAGATTCAGTGCGATGTATTCTCAAATGGGTTTTTTTTTTAGCTTCTGAAACGTCGCAGAAACAAAGTTATAGTGAAAATCCCACGATGACCTATTTGGAGCAGCGAAACCCTAGAATCCAAAGCTCTGATACCAAATGTTATGAAACCAGCTCAAGAAAAGATGAAGATTAATACGCCTTAGAATTCAGCCCCTTCGAGGGGGGAAACCCTCCTTTAAATTACATAATGAACAATTCGTGGATGATTCAAAATGACAAAACCTCCTTTCTATATATAGGAGTCTAGGGAGTCACAATATAACCCAGTTGACCTAACAATAATAATATAAAGCCACAAAAATAACAATAGAGGGATTCTATGGGGCACAGTAATAACAATATGGGGGCAATAGGAACACAACAATATTAATAAGGGGTACAACTACAATAGTATTGGGGTAATCACTAGTATTATAGGGACCCAACATGTCATGCCTCATAACTCCTCATGGTTGAGCAGATATGATTGATCAAAGTGTATGCCTCGAATGTATGGTCAAAGTCCCCAAAATGAGATGATCGCGCAACTCAACAATATGCTATATATTTTTTCAAATCATTAGGCCAAGAAGAACTATTATTGAGGGAATTAATAAAATATTTTTTTGAGGTCAATCTTGGTTGCAAAAGAGGATTTTATAAAGGGCACATTAATAAATATTTAAAGATTAAGTCATCCTTAATGTTCATTGGGGTTTTTGGCTCAAAAATAATTTCAATAAAATTCAAATTTTAATTTTTCCCTCGAAGTGATCAAGTCAACTTTTCTCCTCTTGATCAAGTCAGTTCCATTAGAATCCCCTCATAAATCCCTATAAAAGGAGGCTCAATTACTCCTCAAATACATGCATTTTTAACACTATCATTTATGATTTCTCTCGGTGGCCTTGAGTAGTTAATCATATCTCAAGCAGAAGGTCGAAAGTATGAAGAAGATTTTTGGTTTAATTTTTATTTTTTTTACTATGGTTATTCACTAGGTATTAAGAAGCTTACGATGCCATTCAATATTTTCTAATGAAAATATGGCTTATTCACTAAGGAATTTTCATGGGTTGAAGGAGGAATCTCTGTGCACTAGTTCAACCCCTCTTCTGGAAAACGTTTGGCCTTTTTGGATACAATTCTGAGTTTGTTTCATAGCTCACTAAGGCAAAAAAATTTTAGTCTCTCTCAAGCTTATCTTTTGGCATCACTGTGGCATAGATATTCAACCTTTGATTAGACTTATGGCACATTAATATTCAACCTCTTGATCAGCTTTATGGTACTTGATATTCAACCTCTTAATCGAATCAATCCCATGGAACTTAAATATTCAACTTCTTGATCATCTCTGAGGTACTTGATATTCAACCTCTTGATTAGGTCAGTTATGTGGCACATTTAAATTCAACCACTGGATATGTTTTGTGGCATTTTCAGCCTTCCAAGGGCTTTCATTTGAGGCAAAGTAATCTGAAGATTTTTAGCCTTCTCTGAGGTTTAAATGATATGGTTATAATATTAGGGCATTGAAACCTCATAAGCAATAATTTTTGAAGTAGTTGTGATTATCTTGAGGTGTTATTTAGAAGGTTTAGTTGCTCCAACAAGGGTTCTGATTCCCATATAGGGCTTGTTTGAAATCAAACCCTTGAGGTTATTTGAGGATGAAGTATATCAAATATGTGGGAAAATTTTACTGAAGTTCCTTAGCATCCCTAATATAAGTTGAAGAAGTCTTCCGCTAAATTACAAAGGAACACCTTAAGGTCTATAATATAGGGCATAATTTTGGTTATTGTTGCATAGGCATTCATCAAGTTTTCTAAGCATGAAAGGCACCATCGGAAATTTAGTCTGAAGTATCACACTTCTAAATTATTGAAGGCTAATCAATATAAAGAAAGGGTTGATTGGGAATAAGGTTGCGTGGAGGTAAAATTTAGAACTATATTTCTCTGTCCATTTTACACTTGTGTAGTATATTTTCATTGATAAATTGTTGAGCATTTCAAAGTTATTTCCAAAGCTTTCCTTGGTCAAGTTTACTATAATATTTTGGCCACTACAGCCCTAAGACCCATGATCAACTTCATGCCATGTTTGAGAGCATGCAAGCCTTATCTATTGAGTCCTTGAAAACAAATTAATTTACTGTAGTGTAAAATTTATATTAAAAGCATGGTAAACCAACAAAGTAGCATCAGTGTGTTGGATTTAGAGGAAAAACATTGACAACAAGATATAACATAGGTCCACAATGCACAACTATTAGAAGCATATCAAGGGTTGATTTTTGACTAAATCTAAGGCTATCTCAAGGTATCTCTTAAGTTTAATAGAAGTTATCTTAATGCGACATTAAGGGTTTGAAGGAAACATAGGCCTATTATTGATAATAATTTCATCTAAGGTAAGAGTGTATTTCTAACTGATTAGATAGTATTTGACAAAATCATTATGACATGTTCCTTACAATGTATAAGCCTTCTATTTCTCGTATCATTATTGAGTATGCTTATTGAGGCTACACTAGTATGTTATATGGTTGATTCCATGTGTCCATGCCACTCACATCTTATGTGGATGAAAGAGGTTGTCAGTAATAGTTTGTATGATATCATTACTACAAATGCCATGTGAAGCAGACATTGAGGAGTATGGTAAAATAATTGAGAGAAGTTGTTTCTACGTTTTCCTAGTAAATTTGTACAGTTGAGTTTTAATTAAGCTAGTATGTTGCAAAGAGAACATTGATGTTGAGTATAGGGGTTGCTATGTATTGTTATGGTTTTGCAAATGAATAAGTAGTTTGTAAAACTTGTTTCTATTACTCTTGAGACAAATAAAGGTTTAGTATGTTGTTAATGCTTCCATAAGGCTGAAAACAAGAGGAGTTATGTTGTATTAAAGGTTATTTACTTGTTATTAATTGAGAAAGGAAATGAAGTCAATCTAATATTTGACAGTGTTGATGTATTCGATAGCTAGGGTTTGCACCTCAAGATATTTGATGATTAATATGGATCTATGCTAGCATGTTTCTTCATCCTAATGTTACAAATACTCTCCCACTCACTATTAACTCCTAGATAAAGTGTTCTTCTATTTTCTTTTTCATGCTTTCATTATCAATATTTATGTTCTATTAAATGAGACTTTGTGACACTCTTTCAATGCCACTCTTGCTACGTCACTCTTGCTTAGACACAATTGTAATTGCTCATATCTTCTTAACTATCCACATGGAATTACTTCATGCAACCCTTGAGATATGTCTTTGAAAACGATGGCTATGGTCTTGACAATTCGCAGTGTAACAAAAACTTTGTGGTGTAACAACAGGAAGTGGAAAATCGAGGGTGTAATAACAAGTAACAACAACTCACATCATGTAACAACAAGTAACAACAACAACTGTTCACCCATGGCTATCAGTAGTTATGGAAACACTTGAAAGAAAAACATTCAAAAGAACTCTTCCAAAGATGCCCTGGTTAGTCATCCCAAAGAAAGCATTGTTTCGTTCAATACTTAGCATAAAATAACATAATAATACGTCAAAGAAAAAGGTTGCTTCTCTACTAGAGGGAGTGAGATTGTACTGGGTAAATTGTATGTTCAGTGAGGGAAAATGGCTAAAAATAGGGAAAAGGATGCCTGGAATATCCTAAAATATTACACCCAACATCTCCCCCAACTGAAGCCACTACATGTTCTCATGTAGATTCTTCAAAATGTTCAGCATCCTCATCTGTTGTGACACTGACATGTTGCTGATGTAGTTCTATAAAATCATAGGTGCCAACAGTATCTCCATCTTCTTTCCTATACCCTTGAGTAGATACAAGTTGATGTGTCTAAGAATCTTCATCATGCTTGCTGAGGTGGAAGTGAGGATGGTATTTCTCAACTAGGGGCCAAATCAGAGGAAACTTGAATTTGAGCCCTATCCAAAAATCTCCCATCATTTTGAAAATTCGTACATATTCAGGGACTCAAGTTACAACTATCACAAAATTGGGGTACACAAAGGGGTCCCCTTATTTTAGTGTTTCACTTCAAGCTTCCCATTGTTTCAGGCTTCCAACTAATGCTTTAATTTTCAATTATTCATAAATACTAAGGCAAAACCCAACAATCCTTCTCCTATAGAGGGACAGTTGTTCTACCATTTCAGGTTTACTGAGAAACCTTTTGAATTGGTGCCTCATAACAACAACCATACTAGGTTCTGGTCTTATTTTTAGGGTTTCCTTGTATTCATTCATAGTAGTTCATTTTATGGTGATGTTCCAATCAATTTGATTACTCATGAAAGATATAAAATCTTGTCACTACAAATCTCCAACGTAGGGGAAAAGGTCTGCAACCATCTGCAAACTATAATGGTAAAAATATATATCATGCAGGGAGAGTTCGTATAAATGACTGCCCATCGAAATCGCATGAGAAAAATACATCCATAAAAGTTTTAGTGGAAATAATCCTGTAGGGTATGTTCTCAAGGATGGCTCTTAACTGGAAAAGATAAAATTTATCCCACAAGAAGATCAGGGAGGATGGAGATGGCATCCTGCAAACTAAAAGGTTTATGGCTCACTCATACATTTTACCTTTCTCTTAAGTCAGCTTCTTGACCTCTTGTTTTAGTTTTTATCTCTGTCTTCCTTTTCCATATCAGATTTCCTTGTTTCCCCCTTTATCAACTCATTTGTTAGGAACTCTTCAGCCCACTGATCTTGAAGGGTATGAATAGCCTTCTGATGCTCTTCCAAAGAAATCACTCCCTTTTTCAGGGAAGGTGCCATTTTCTTCCAATTCTCTAATTCTGATGTCAACAGAAGTCTTTCTGAATGCAACCCTACTTTAGGGTCCTGTGTTGTCTTATGTACAACAACAGTAGAGGGTGTAACAACATCTCGTGTTTTCAGCTGCTCTACCTCAACTACTAGTTCTTGTGTATCATCAAGTTCGTTGACAAGTTCTTGTGGAACAACTCCCAATTTCTCTTCCTTAAAAACCTCTGTCTCAACTGCTGGTCATTGTGTATCAGCAACATCGTTGATAGGTTCTTGTGTATCGGTTTCTAGGTTAAAATCCATGGGGTGATCTGTTTCAATTATTGGTTCTTGTGTGTCAACAACATCATCAACGAGTTCTTGTGTGTCCTCCCATGGTTATTTTTGGGTTTATTTTGAGATGGTGTTTGCAACCAAATCTTCTATCCTGCTATTGCCAAACCCTCAACACATACTATACATAAAGGCCCATGTGTGGTTTTTGATCCCAACATATCAACAACCTCAACCAATGTATCGAGACTTAGAACCTTTTCTTTCATTTTTCTATCTCCTAATTGGCTCTTTAATTTCTCATTTTATGCTTCTAGCTTCTTAATTTTAAGCAGAACAGTTCAGGTTTCGTTCTTACTTGATGAAGAAGTGTCTTCATGCTTGGTTTGTTTCTTCTTCTTCTAATTCTTTGTCTCTTCTTGCTTCCCCTTTTGTTCTTTTTGCTTGCCTAGTTTCTTCTTAGATGACGGCGAGGGTTCTGGTTGAGTAACAAAATTAACCCTTTTCTTCGATATTCTTCCACCCGCATGTTTCTCAAGTGACCTCTTAACTCTAATCCCTGAAGACTATCCCTACTCCTTAGCTATATCAACTTCCCCCGGAGCATATGTAGGAGTTTCAACTTGTCTTTGTTGTGGGGTTTTGGTCCCTTTACTGATAAAATCTTCCCAATTATTCCTTGCTGCTCTAGAGGTTCCATTACGATTAGTTTTATGAGGCCATGATTAGTAATGCAACCCTCCAGATGCGATACTACCTTTACTGAGGTACCCATGTGTTTCAAATTTTCCAACAGAAAATGGGGAAGATTAACGAGTTGGCCATGGTGAAGATGGCTCAGCAACGGAAAATGATAGTTGAAAACTATTGTTGAGTGCCCCTCACATGTAATGTACTTGATAATGAATAAGGCAACATTTTTCCATGACCGAGGAAGGGAAATGTAGTCAATTCCTCTTCCCTTCTTGACCAACTGTTCTTCTCCCTGCAAGAATTTAGCTTTAAGGGATGGGTCATTGATTTTTCGGTTGAACCACCTCTTTTGTTTAGGTTGAAGTGTTGTTACTATTGCAGTCACTTCCTTTTTAATCTCTAGGCTTAGGCCTTTTACCTCTGTTTGATTCCTATTCATATTTGGAATAAATTCCAAAGAAACACTCTCTTATGACCCCCTAAGTCGCTTGAAAAACTTGATCCATCCTGCTTCCCTAAAACTTTGATATGCTTACAGGAATTTTTTCCAAAGCCTCGATGGAATCCAGTTCATGCCTTACTACTCCTCCTCCCATCCTTTGCTATTATAGACCCTTCACTAATTGCTGCAACAATCACAATAAACTTTCGCCTGCTTTCTGTCACAATTCTTGAAAAGTATGTGCAATGAGGGTGCAGAGCTTCATCGGGGTGGATATGAGGGTGATAGGAAAGGATATCAGGTTAGAAAATTGTGTGATATAAGTTATTGTTTCATCATTAATTCAAAGGTGTGAAAATCTGACTTGGATACGATTCAAATTAATGAGATGATAAATCATGAAAGGTGGTAATGATTAATAGGTATTGTCACTTCAAATAGGGTTATGTCATGAATTAAAAAATGATTCATCCTCCCCCCCCCAAAAAAAACTTAAATGAAAAGGTCATCCTCGGCCATCAAAATTAAATGAGGTATTAATTCCCATAATTTCTAAATAATGTGTTGAAGGTGCTAGACCCACCAACATGTCAGGGGATCTCCCCAGTAAGAAGTCCCAATTAGCCCTCAGACCATTTGGTGTAGGAGTCTCAACAGTGGGTCGTACGGTAATGCCTTGACTGTGACTTAACATAGAGGAAGCTAAGATGTCCCTGTTGGTAGCAAGGGTGTGACAACTGCGGCGAGTAAAGGAAGGGGCATGAGAGTTTCTAACACATGGGGAGTGAGGTGAGTGCACCCCTTGGAAACTTGTAATAGTACTCAACTTGGAAGGGAACACATAAGCAAAGATGAATCACCAACTAGAAAGAAAGATAGCGAGAAATCAAGAGTGATGTTCAAACCAACAGCACATCTGCAACAAGATTAATACAATTTCATACAAAAAATTTCATACAAAAATGTGTAAGTTAAATAACATACATTGTTATAGCAATCAGAATAGTCCAACTATAATAACAACATATGCATGAAAATGTGTTGGCTCTGTAATATTAAGAAGTGTAAGTTCCAATCATACAATACATCCATGTACACTCGCTAGTTCCAATAGTGGAAAGTTACAGCCACAACCGCCTGCTCCTCCAAAGAGATATACTAGCTCTGCGTAGTGGAGAAGCCAAGGGGCATTACAATACTGTCCAAGCTTCCTCTAAGATAGTCCTATTGAAGCTTGGCTAACCAAAAGCCTTTACAATGAGTTATGAGGGACTATTTATAGAAAAGGGTGGGCTGACCCTTGACATTCCCCTTTGTGACAGTTCATCTACCCTCATTAATCTTCATCTACTCTATGACTATTACATCCAACTATCAACACTTGAACTTACACTTGATAAGATCTTACATTAAAATGCACATGTACCCATGTGAGAAAAAATGGCTTGAGCCAGCCATGCAAGACATCATTATGACTCGGAAGATCGTGGGAAGTCCAACTCTTCAACATCCTCACGATGATCAACATTAGCATATTGATGCCAAGATCGGTAGTCCATGATGGTGTCCACGTACTCCAAGGTGACATATTTTCGGAACCTAACTCTTGCCTCCATAGCATCCGGGTACACTTCTCAGGCTCCTCTATCCAACTCATTTGATAGGAGGCACATCATTGTATTCAGTGCAACCGGACCAACAACATACTTGTGAATGATGTTTGCACTGATTGACAAGTCTGGGCTAGTGGCTATGTGCATCAACTCATCAAAGTACGAGTCAAGCTCTAGTCAGACCTGTGCCTTTGTCTTCACCTGGGTGAGAGTCCCAATAGATGGGATCGCATGTGTGCGCATCATAACATCCATACCCTTGAATACATGTCCATGGGAAGCCTGTAGACTAGTGATGAGCTGTAGGAGCTCTTCATAGTTTCAGATTTGACTCCAGATGCATGCCTTCAGATTGACCGCTTTGGGCTTCATCATCTTAGGCAAGTGAAGTAGGGCTCCCTTGTATCTCATCATCCATGTTTTTATGTAATCAATGACAGTATGCATGTTCGACAAGATACGTGCTTTTCTAGCACAGTGCTACTGCCATCTGTTGAGATGGACGACTGCCTTGTGCATGGTACCAAACTTGGAATACAATACAAGCATGACTGTGTCAAGGGACAAAAATTCATCTAGTATTTCCTTCTTCAATTTTGCTTGGGAATATGCTGTAACCAGTTCTCCTCCCTGCTTGGTTGTTTGTAGTTCCTTCGCCATTCGCTTGTTCTTGGCTATCCAATAGAGAACACTCGAGCTAGTGGCTTTGGCACAAGCTTTGGTAGCATCGACCACTGTTGCTGGATGTTTGTGCATGTCAGACATGATCACTCATTCCTCATATTTTGTAGAAGATGTGTGATATTCTAGAGTCAACACTCTATGAGATTGCACAACTCTATGTTGAGACACGTCAAATGAGATGTTGTGCATCTCTCCTTCTGGTTGATCTACAAGGATCTCAATGTCTCCTTGGTTTCTTAGGACTTGATCATCTTCTGGATGCAGTGAAGCTGGTGGGTCGACCTCTTGGTGGTGAAGCATGAGGTTGGTGTCTTTCTCTAATTACTGTCACTCCATATCCATATGCATTTTTTCAAATGCTTGCTGTATCTCCTTAGCGAAGTCCTACTCTTGCGATTGCTCACCCTGTTTTCCTAATGCCAGCTATTCTGATGAGTCCACTACATGTATGGGAATTGTTTCATTCGTCTGCACAAGATGTGCTCCCTGTTTTACCTGTTGTATCTGCACTTCCTTCTCCTGTTTGCACAGCTCCTGTTCCTTACAGAGTTTCTCCTTCAACTCTTGCAACTCCTTCTCCGTTTCCTCCATTCTCCATTTCCCTCTCTGCCTTTGCACATTTCGCTTATCGCGCTATTGCCTCTTCACCTCTATAACCATAGATGCTTTATCCATAAGTGGATCTGCTCAGAACTTGTAGCTTTTCTCTTCCTCCATGTGATCGACAATATTCCTCTTGCCCTTATCAGGAACTGGTATGTTCACCTCTGCTACTTCTGCTACTTCTAGTGCTCTTTGGGATGCTGCTTCACGTTTCTTCACTAACCATTACACAACGAAGCTGACCAGTTCATTAAGTCTGGAGGAGTTGTAACAATATCTCGATGGGTCCTCCTCCGCCCAATGACATGCCCCATGGATCTAGTTGAACTGTACTCTCTTGCAATGATAATTCACAAGACAATGCATGTCATATAGATTGTAGCTTTAGAGGTTGAATTGATACTTATTCATATGCTCTGCTTTGACATCCACATGCTTGAAACTTTGTATCTCGTATAACCCAATGCGTAGTGGAAGAGCAGGCCAAGGTGCCTTCTTCTTCCGGTGTAGCCTAGCTGTAAATCTTACCGAGATGTGATATGGTACTTCTTGCATCATGAGTATGTCCAAGGAAAACTTTGGTAGAACATGTGGAGGCTTCTCTACGCTGTACATCTGTATAAAGGTGCCGGACTATGAGGCACATACCAATCAGCAATATCTATTAGTGCCTCCATTGCTACCTTCGACATGCAGGGTGGATCGTGTTCGAATATCATCTTGTAAACCAGGGTGACAAAATGATCGGATAGTTGTGTGATAACTCCTCTGAAGTTGCATTCAGATAACATCTTACAGTAAGTGTTCACAACAATCTCTGCTGGTGACCATGCGCACTTCAAGCTCAAGAATTCTTGTTGGGCACAGATGGCATCCAAGATGTAGGCAGTCATGTAGATCTCTGCTTGCATATCTTTGGGTGGATGTCGAGCCCTTGTTACATGTTCCTTCAGCTGATAAGCCAACATGCTGGACAAGGTACTTTCTTTTCCCTCTCTTGCCAGTTGGTCTAGCACGATCACCCAAATTCGTGGGAAGGTTTCCATGCTTTCTTAGCCATATAGTGGACATGAAAAGATGACCAAGTATTGATATGCCTTTCGCAATATCTTTGTCTTATAGACCTGGTTGGGTGTCATCCTGAATTTAGCCAACTCCTTCACCCAGTTCTTGAAAATGTCTCTGGAGTTGGAATTACTACTAGGTAAGTTGAAGGGTGTCTCCATGATGGTCACAGGCTCTGACATCTAATACATCTCATCATAATCCTGTGCCCTGAAGGTTGCAATCTTTGTCTCGCTGACACTGCTCAATGTCATCGTCTCAAGATCAGTGTGCGAGACAATCCAATGTATCATGTCCACGCATGGGAACATAAGATACCTGCATGCAATCCAATACAATATGGACTTGTGGATGTTCACATACACCTAGCGGTTTCCAAGGTCTTCCCCAAATGTGCTTATAAATGCATCAATGACTTCTTGCCATTTCAGCTTAATGTCCTTGTCTAGAAACAACTTGGTATCTTCATAGATCACTAGACTTGTGGACACTCCCTCAACCGTTGCTCCAGTTGCACTTCCCTAAGTGTCCTTTGATCTTGCTCTCTTGGAGGCCATTGGTCCTGAGCTACAAAGAGGTGGACAAACACCTGCTATATCTGGAGACAAAGAAATATGCATGTCAAGAAATATGTTAGCAAAAACCAAAGCAAACTCTAAGAAAGACATGCAACATACCTGGGGATTGATTGGAAAGGATTACATGATTTCTTCTCAGAGGCTAGCTTACTGGTGGACAGAACTATGCAAAAGGTAGTCTGGACTGTCTGGGGAGGCTAACTAGCTGTTGGATTTGCACAATGCACAATCCAATTTCACCAACTGGCTACTGGAATTGTACAATGCACAATGTTAGCTAGCATTGGTTGTAGGCGCAGTGATTGCATTGCGCAATTTTCTGGGCCAGTAGTCACTGTCCCTCAGAATTGCACAATGCAAGACTGGAGTACATCTCCTGGGAAGAAATGCACATTTCTTGAGAGGAAGACAAAGCCTTCCTTTTCAGGGCTGTCCAATGCTATCTTGGTGAGGCAGAGTCCTGGCCAAGCTTACCAGACCCGCTGACAGGCAACTGAGAGCAAATGTGATGGTAAATGCATAGTGATATTGAGTGTAAGAAAAAGCAAATGATTGTGCATGAAAACATTGAATGAAAGATTCAGAAAATGGAACAACATGAATGTGGGTGAAGCGGGTCGCCGAATTGGCGATTGTTCATGCAAAACAATTTCATGCATGCGACAACAGTGAGATGTTAATGAAAATTGAAACGGTGCTAGTACAAGCTAGTATGCATGTAAACAACATCAAGCATTCAAAGAAATCAAGCAAACAACACTCACATAAGAGAAAGCACAAAAAGTGACAGAAATGTTGCAAAAGACAAGTTGAGACCACTTACCCATGAATAGGTGAGTTGGATGTGTCAAAGAGTCCTCGATGTGTTGTGGGATGTCAAGGATCCAAGATCAATGTGAAGAAATGAGCTTTGATGAGTCAAATAAACAAGTTTGAAGCTCATGATGTGCATGTCACAAATCTAGGAAAGTGAGACACTTGGAGGAAAGATTCTAAAACGATCTTTGCACGTAACCTCTAGTTGCTAAAAATATCTCCCTAAAATATAGGGATGCTTTTTGCATGTTTCTTTTTCTATTTCAGGAAAAAGCAACCCATGCATGCAATTCATGTTTTCTTGGTCCCAGGAGGAACCAGTCAAACCAATTGCACATGTAAGAGCCTGCGCAACTGCTGGGAAAAATGCGCATTTTTGGAAGGGAGCTGGGCTAGATGCCTAGGAGATTTGCATAATTTCTTGGTAGAGTAGCTAACTGTTGCCTAGGATTGCACAATTCTTGGGCTGAGTAGCCCTTCTAGGAGGAATTGTGCATTTTTTTGGATGAAGCCTAATTGGCAGATTTGCGCAATTCTAGAGCCCAACAGGCTGCCATACATAATTGCACAATTTCTGGAGGGAAGGCTGGTTTCCCTCTAGAATTTCACAATTTCTTGAGGAGCTGCTCAGCTTGCAGTTGGACCAAGTTCAGAGAAACAACCTGTAAAGGAAATGCAACAAGCTTTGATGGATAGGCTGTCTTTCTATGAGAAAATCACTGAAACTTGTGTACTTGATGAAGCAAGACATGCTGCTATGAAAGGTTGGTAGGGAGGCTCCAAAACAAAGCTAAGGAAAAATTTTGGAGGGTGGTTGTAGCCGCTACAACACTTGGAGACACACTCATATAACTTCGGTTCTTTGAATGGACCTTGTTCGTGAAAAGCAAGTCTAACACCTCTGAAAGTATTGTTCAGTTCTTAGTTCATCTTGGTTTCACACTAGCCTAATTGTAAGATGTAGCATTTGCCAAGATCTTGGTCGATTGACACACATTCCAAGCCAAGGCAACACAATTATTTCGATTAGGGTTGAGGGGTATATTGGTGCAAAAGTAGTATAATCATTAGAGTCTTAGTTTAATCTTTGGTGTTGCTCCACTGCCAGTAGGCCTGGACAGTACCCCGGTGGAGTCACACAGGAACAAAAGCATCACTTTACTACCAGCAAGCTTGGTCAGTACCCCGGTGGGGTTACTTGCATCACCTCTTTTCCTAAGAAGCCTTTCTCTCCTTTCGCCTTATTCATTTTTCATTTTTCATTTTTTCATTTTTTTCATAACTGTGCATAACACTTATTCATTCCAAAGGCGGAAGAGGGATCTCGACTTATTGAGAGTAGAAGAGGTTGTTCCTTCAGAGAAGTATTTTATTATATACCTTTGATGTGCTTGTTAATGTTTTCCCCTTTACCTTACTCTACTTGACTGAGCTAACAAGGGTTAACCCAAAACAACCAACTAGAGTAGGTGACACTAGTTAGCATGCAAGTGTTATGTTTTCACCAAGGTTCACTTCAAACAGTACATATTTTCCATCGACGTATCACATAATGAACGTAATAAGATCTTCATACAGAGGCAGGATGACAGATCACCAAGTAGTGATAGTTGCACAAGGCCAATTGTACTTTAACCAGCTTGTTTCAAGAGTCAGACATGGTTTCATGTGAAACTAACCTATGAACAAAACAAGAATAAAAAAGAAAGCAAAAGCATATGAAAATGTGAAGCAAGTAAACAAAAAATCAAGCAAACAAACAAGCAAAGCAAGAAAACAAACTGAAAGCAAACACTACTCCTACTCCTAAGCTAACGATGCATGGGTTTGATCACGTGAAGTGATATTTTCAATGTAGCTACCGACGCATTAGTTGGCCCATGTTGGTGAACTCTTGGTCCGCGAGCAACCCAGTTGTGTGAACCAGCAGACAAGAAAGATATAACAATGAAGACAAACACACTTCATGTTTCAAAGTGTCTAGAGGACATGAATGAGTGCAATTACATGACATGTGGTACGTAGACTTATCACGGTGCTATGTGACACTACGTGTAGCTTTGAAGCATATGCATACTCTTGACTGTGACATGCAAGAAAACGAAAGAAACAAGGACAACTTGCATCGTGCACACATGCTTGCAATGTAATATTCCTCCAATGAATGAGCGATGGGATCATGTAGTTTGAGTGGAGGATGCATGATCTGTGTGTGGTATTGATCTTCAATGCATACAAATGAGTGATGAGGAGCCTCGGGTGATTGAACAATTTCCTAATTGGAAGCGAAACCAACCTTAGGACGGCGAGGGCCTAACATAACCATCAGCTTAGGTTGAAGTGCCTCGAAAGTCTGGGGTGTTTCGACTTCATCATCAGATAGATCATCATAAAATGGTGGCTTCAAAAAATCAATTGCGATAGAATCATGATCATGATCGAATATGGGAGTAAATGGACCATGACAGCCATGATAAAAAAAAATCATTGATTTCATCGACATCCTCATTATCTGATGAATCAAATAGACGGGTAGATGTGAAGTGAAGAAATTCATCCTATATGTGTCCGGAAAAGGTAGATGAAATATCAAGTGGATTTTCAATGAATAACTCATCCTCTCCATTGTTGAATGATGGACTGACATCTCGTGTGTCCTACAAGTGATCAACAATGGGTGCATCCTTAGATGAAGATACACATGCAAAATCATGGATGGCAGGTTTACCAAAGATGTCAGGGAAGAACGGTGGAGGCTCAGATGGAACGGAGTCATCCTTCGCCGAGTGTTGATGCTCAAATTCCTAGCCATACTCTTCGTGAATGACATCGCATGTTGGTTGTGCAACACCAACTCCATGAGTGGCTTGATCCTTGTTCACAACAAGTGTAGAGTTCGGAATGGAAGAACACAAAACAATATCATCCTGAGGAACAACCAAGTACGAAGATAGAGATTGTGGTAAAAAATGCATATGACAACTTGAAGGACTCACAAACAAATCTGCGTGAAAATTAAGCAAAGTGATGTTGGGAGGATTAACAGTTGAAAAAATGTGTGATAATGATCTCCCACATCACTCTGTAGTGGTGGAGATGTTTGATGAAGGGACGATGGACAACCACTTGTGAAACTAACTATATCTGTCTGTGATTACACAGCTCCATCACTGAAGAATGTTGAGCGAGGCTTGAGTTCAAACTTCTTCTTGGGATGAGAATATTTCTTAAGACAATACTGAAATTGGTCCCAAAGATAGAAAAATTTCATCTGGCTCTTCAGAGCTTGAAACTGAAAATCATGAAAGCACTGCCAAAAATCCATAAGTGATTCATGCGAAGCCTTCTATTGTTGTAACAATTTTTGGTTAAGATGTTTTGTATCAAAATGATAGAAAGTGTCTTCAATGAACAAAAGTGCTCAAGTGAGTGCACACTATCAGCCAACAAGTTTCACAGCCATCGATGTGGAGATTCCTGAAGTGTGTATGCAAGGAGCAGACTGGCCTGTTCATCAGAACATCCATCTTCCTCATGAAGCATAGAAAGAAAGTCATGTAAGAAATTAGGCCAGGCCACTTTGCCTTCACCATCATACTTGTATGTGGACAAATGACCGAAAAACTCCCACGTGATGGTAATAGATTTAGCATGCGAAAAACATCATAGAGGGAGAAGAGTGCAAGACTCCATGATAGATATGCAAAGGTTAAAAATAGGATGAGAGGACACAAATTTTCATTTGGCCCTCCTTCTAGCGCCATAAATGTTGACGGTGCTGGACCTGCAAACATGTTAGGGGATCTCCCCAGTAAGAAGTCCCAATCAGACCTCATACTATTTGGTGTAGGAGTCCTAGCAGTGGGTCGTATGGTAATGCCTTGACTGCAATTTCGCACAGAGGCAAGTAAGATTTCCCTATTGGTAGAAAGGGTGTGACAGCTGTGGTGAGTCAAGGAAGGTGCATGAGAGGTTCTAGCACATGGGGAGTGAGGTGAGTGCCCCTTGGAAACTTGTAATAGTACTCATATTAGAAGGGAACACATGAGCAAAGATGCATCACCAGCTGGAAAGCAAGATAGCGAGCAACCCAAAGTGATGTTCAAACCAACATCACATCTGCAACAAGATTCATACAATTGCATACAGAATAGTTCATACACAAATGCGTAAGTTAAATAACATACATTGCTACATCAAGCAGAATAGTCCAACTACAATAACAACATATGCATGAAAACATGTTGGCTATGTTATATTAAGAAGCGTAAGTTCCAGTCATACAATACATCCATGTACACCCACTAGTTCCAATAGTGGAATGTTACAACCACAACCGCTTGCTCCTCTAAGGACATATACTAGCTCTGTGTAGTGGAGAAGCCAAGGCACGTTACAATACTATCCAAGCTTTCTCTAAGATAGTCCTATCGAATCTTGGCTCACCAAAATCCTTTACAATGAGTTGTGAGGGACTATTTATAGCAAAGGGTGGGGTGACCCTTGAAATTCCCCTTTGTGACAATTCATATACCCTCATGATTCTTCATCTACTCTATGACTGTTACATCCAACTATCGACACTTGAAATTATACTTGACAAGACATTACATTATAATGCACATGTACCCATGTGAGAAAAAATGGCTTGAGCCAGCCATGCAATACATCACTATGATTCAGACAATCATGGGAAGTCCAACTCTTCTACATCCTCGCGATGATGACAGTAGCATACTGATGCCAAGATCAATAGTCTACGATGGTGTCTGTGTATTCCAAGGTGACTTCTTTCTAGAACCTGACTCTTGCCTCCACAGCATCCGGGTACATTGCTCAGGCTCCTCTGTCCAACTCATCTGATAGCATGTGCATCATTATCTTCAGCGCAGCTACACCAACAACATACTTGTGCATGATGTTTTCACTGATTGGCAGCAGTTGCACCAACAACATAATTGTGCATGATGTTTGCACTGATTGGCAAGTCTGGGCTGGTGGCTATGCACATCAACGCGTCAACGTATGAGTCAAGATCTGGTCAGACCTATGCCTTTGTTTTTACCTGGGTGAGAGTCCCAATATATGGGATCACATGTGCTTGCACCACAACATCCATACTCTTGAATACACGTGCATGGGAAGCTAGTAGACTAGTGATGAGATACAATAGCTCTTCATAGTTCCAGATCTGACTCCGGATGCGTACCTTTAGCTCGACCACTCTGGGCTTCATCATTTTAGGCTAGTGAAGCAGGGATCCCTTGTATCTCATCGTCCATGTTTGCATGTAATCAATGACAGCATGCACATTCAACAAGATACATGCTCTTATAGCACATCACTGCTGCCATTTGTTGAGATGGACGACTGCCTTGTGCATAGTACCAAACTTGGAATACAACACCTGCATGACTGTGTCAAGGGACAACACTTCATCCAATATTTCCTTCTTCAATTCTCCTTGGGTGGATTCTATAACTAGTTCTCCTCCCTGCTTGGCTGTATGTTGTTCCTTCGCCATTTGCTCATTCTCAGCGATCAGAAAGCGAACACTCATGCTAGTGGCTTCGGCATAAGCTTTGGTAGCATCGGCCAATGTTACTGGATGTTTGCGCACATACACATGATCACTCGTTCCTCATACTGTGCAGGAGATGTGTGATCTTTCAGAGTCGACACTCTGTGAGATTGTACAAGTCTATGTTGAGACTTATCGAATGAGATGTTGTGCATCTCTCCTTTTAGTTGATATCCAAGGATCTTAGTGTCTCCTTGGTCACTTAGGACTTTCTCGTCTTTTGGATGCGGTGAAGCTGGTGGGTCGACCTCTTGGTGGCGTGGCATGAGGTTGACGTATTTCTCTAATTCCTGCCACTCCATATCCGTATCCATTTATTCAAGTGCTTGCTCTATCTCCTGAGCAAAGTATTGCTCCTATGATGGCTCACCCTATTTTCCTAATGCCATCTGTTCTGATGAGTCCACTACCTGTATGGGCATTGTTTTATCTATTTTCACAAGATGCACCCCCTATTGTACCTGTTCTAGCTACACTTCCTTCTCCTATTTGCACAACTCTTGTTCCTTCTGGAGTTGCTCCTTCAACTCATGCAACTCCTTCTCCTTTTCTCTCTCTGCCTTTGTGCGTTTCGCTTATCGCGTTGTTGCCTCTTTGCCTCTATAGCCATAGTTGCTTTCTCCACAAGTAAATCTTCTCGGAGCTTGCATATTTTCTATTCCTCCATGCCATCAACAATCTTCCTCTTGCCCTTGTGGCACACTGGTATGTTCACCTCTGCTACTACTGCTGCTTCTGGTGCTCTCCAGGATGCTGCTTCACGTTGCTTTGCTAACCATTCCACAGCGAAGCTGACCGGTTCATTGAGTCTAGAGAAGTTGTAACAATATCTCCATGGGTCCTCCTCCACCCAATGACATGCATCGTGGATCTAGTTGAACTGTACTCTCGCGTAGTGATATTTCACAAAACAATGCAGGTCATACGAATTGCAACTTTGGTGGCCAGATTGATACTTCTTCATCTACTTTGCTTTGAAATCCGTTTGCTTGAAATTTCGGATATTGTATAACCCAATGCATAGCGGAAGGGCGGGCAAAAGTGCTGTCTTCTTCCAATGCAACCTAGCTATCAATCCTCCCAAGATGTGATATGCTACTTCCTGCATGACGAGTATGTCCAAGGAAAACTTTGGTAGAACATGTGGAGGCTTCTCTGTGTTGTACAACCTTATGAAGGTGTCAGACGATGAGGCATACCAATCAGCAATGTTTATTAGTGCCTCTATTTCTGTCTTCGACATGTAGGTTGGATCCTGTTTGGATATCATCTTGTAAACCTAGGTGACAAAATGATCGGATAGTCGTGTGAAAACTCCTCTTAAGCTACATTCGGATAAAATATTACAATAAGTGTTTACAACAGTCTCTACCAGTGACCGTGCCCAATTCAAGCCCGGGAACTCCTGTTAGGCATAGATTGCATCCAAGATGTAGGTGAACATGTAGATCTCTACTTTAATACCTTTGGGCGGCTGTCAAGCCCTTGTTATTTGTTCCTTCAGCTGATGAGCCAACATGTTGGACCATATACATGCTTTTCCCTCTCTGACCAGTTGGTCCACCACGATCACCTAACACTGTGGGAAGGTTTCCTTACTTTCTTGGCCATACAGTTGACATGCAATGATGAACAAGTATTGATATGCCTTCCACAGTATCTTTGTCTTGTAGACCTGGTTGGGTGTCATCCTGAATTTAGACGGCTCCTTCACCCAGTTCTTCAAGATGTCTCTAGAGTTGGCATTGCTGCTAGGTAAGATGAAGGGTGTGTCCATGATGGTCACGGGCTTTGACATCTAATACATTTCATCATAATCCTATGCCCTAAAGGATGAAATCTTTGTCCCACTGACACTTCTCAATGTCATCGTCTCAGGATCAGTGTGCGAGACAATCCAATGTATCATGTCTGTGCATGGGAACACAAGATACTTGCATGCAATCCGGTATAATCTAGACTTGTGGATGTTCACATACACCTAGCGATCTTTGAGGTCTTCGCCAAATGAAAATGCATTGTTAACTTCTTGCCATTTCAGCTTAATGTCATTATCTAGAAACAACTTGGTATCTTCATAGATTAGTAGACTTGCAAACACTCGCTCAACCACTGCTCCAGTTGCACTTCCGTCAATGTCCTTTGATATTTCTCTCTTAGAGGCCATTGATCTTGGGATGCAAAGAGGCAGAAAAATACCTGCTATATTTGGAGACAAAGCAACATGCATGGCAAGAAATCTATCTACGAAAACCAAAGCAAACTTGAGGAAAGACATGCAACATACCTAGGGTTTGATTGGTAAGGATTACACAATTTATTCTGGGAGGGTGATTGGATGGTTTCCAGAACTGCGCAAAAGGAAGTCTTGGCTGTCTAGGGAGGCTAACTGGTTGCTGTATTTGTGCAATGTGCAATCCAAGTAGCTCGTTGGCTCCTAGAATTTCACATTGCACAGTTTTAGCTGACAATGGTTATAGGCCCAGTGGTTGTATTGCGCAATTTTCTGGGCCAATAGTCACTGTCCCTCAGAATTGTGCAATGCAATACTGGAGGACATCTCATGGTTAGAAATGCACATTTCGTGGGAGAAAGGAAAAGCCTTCCTTCTCATGATTGCGCAATGCTGTCTTGGTGAGGCAGAGTCCAGGACAAGGCTGCCTAGACCCGCCTATGGGAAACTGAAAGAAATTGTGATGGTGAATGCATAGTGATACTGAGTGTAAGAAGAAGCAAATGATTGTGCATGCAAATAGCGAATGAAATATTTAGAAAACTGAACAACATACATTTGTGTTTTGGATAATTTGGTATCTATAGATAAATACTAATTCCCCAGATAAGTAGCCATAACTAGAACAATAGTTTAAAGCACTTTAGCCTTTTCCTATAAGCAATAGATAAGACAAATAAGATGAGAAGACCTACTTGTAGTTCTACTTTCCTCTTGCTTCCTTTGTATCGATCTTGTCACTCCTTCCTTTACTTAACATGCTTGAGAAGTACCTGTAAACACAAACAGAAGACAAAGAACCGATCAAAGAAAAAGATCTATTGAATACAAGTAAATGGAATGAAATACATTTCACACATATAAGCATCATATGCCAATACAAACATATGGGAGAAAGGTTCAAATATTTTATTGAATAGAAGAAGGAACTACAACCATTGTGTCTAGTTCAAAGTCATTCCTCCAGCTTGAATTCCCTCCACACCACATCAAAAGCATGACAAACTTGTAGCATTACAATACTTGCTTCAAAGCCAATTCTCATAGCAACATTATCTCCTTACAATTCAACATAGTCTAGCCCCTGATCACTTAGATGAGTGGTCAATTTATAGGGAGATGAAGGAGGTTATGTCATAAATGGTGGTATTGAATGGCCTTCCATACTTAGAATTATTTCCATGGAGGAAGGGATGAGAGGATGGGATGCATCTTAACTCATTCCTCATCCATTTTCGAGCTCATAGGAGTTGATAAGTGAGGGAACCTTCTAGATGACTCCGAAAGATAAGAATATTCCCCAAACCCTACGTGAATTTTTCTCAATCTCTCCCAATGCAAGTGAAAGGAGGCCTAAGTGCTTTGCAGAGCACCTTGGCATGGACTCAACTGCTATGCAACGCACCCTTACATGGGCCTAGTTACATTGGTCCCTCTATAGGTCATTTCAGGATGTCTTCATGTCATGAAACTGTGTGGGAAGGAGGCATTCAAAAGGGTGACTTGTTTAGGGCATGTAGCAACTGAAATTAGGGTTTGATGAGCCCTAAAGCACTGATATGGATGATGGGAGTGATGTGCCCAAATGGATCTGTAACAGCTACCCCCTAAAGCATGAAGTCAAAAAATGCAAATGTTGAATGAAATGCTTTACGATGTGATGACGAAGTTTTGAAGTGGAAGGTGACCTACATCAATTACAATACATATATCATGATACTTTGATTTTTACATGAATCGCTGAGGGAAGGCATACCCATGCTCAACTTATAAACTTTCATTACATGTACATAGACAGTCATCTATAGATATAGACCCTTGATCGGAATGATCATCAATGTAAATCCATTATACATATGATTTAGTACTCCTGAAATCGTAACCCGGATGGATGAAACTAGATCCGGGGTCTTCTATCTTGTTCAATCGTTCGCTCAAGTACGAGTCTAACCATGTGAATATGTGATCTGAAGTTGAACATGGGAAGACACCGTCTAACTACCAGCCAATGATGTAAGACATTAACAGAAGCGAGAGAAATCACCGATAATGATAATGATGCTCAAGGTAATGCAGTACATTCTACATGGTGTGAATGGATGATTTGATGTCGAACACCATACAAATTATTTCGGTCGAAGGCCATTGATATCAACCTACTCTTGGAAGCGAGAAACCTGCCATTGATGCATGCAAGCCTCAAGGTACTGGAAGGGTGTTTCTAAGTCAACCTTATGGATAATGTGTTGATATCGACAAGAAGTGACTCATCGCAAGAGGGCCTTGATGTATCCCACATCAATGACACGAAACAAGTGTAATGATTTCGGAGATGGAATTTGACTGACAACACAAAGTTCAGGAATGGCGGTAATGAAAATGAAGGTTTATGGTATTGCAAAGGATGAATTTTGACTGGATGACTTCTCTTGAACATGTCGGTGACACTAAAATGAATTGGAAAAATTAACACAAAACAATGTGATGGATGGTATGATAACCATCAAGGTGATAACCACAACCAAATAGTCATGGTGATGGAGTGAATGTGTGATGTTCAAGAGTGACCTGCTACCATAAAGTGGTTTTCCGCTTTTCCCATTTTCCCCAGTCATTACTAACCAGTACCTCTTTATTTTTATCAAGCTTGAGGAAGATAACATATGCTTGTTGTATAATTACACCCTTCAGGTGAATCCGATGCTATTCGATGTTTTAACGAGTCTAGCAAAGGTGAAACTCGGTCTTGTCTAGTGGAAAAGTTTGTCACTATTTGATGTTTTAACGAGTTTAACGACAAAGATAACTCGGTCCTTTTCATGTTTAGAGAGTTTTAAAAATTAAAGAAATAAAAATCGACAAGTTCCTTTTCGTAAATTAATCTCTCAAGCCCAAAAAAATGTAAAACAATATCAGAGAGATGTTGTTTCCAATCTGTTAATGAGATGAAATGGACAAACGCTCGAAAATATTTTCATGTTTAGAGAGTCAGAAAAGAGCTTAAAGAGGACTCCAAGGGGGTTCCTTTTTCATTTTTAACAGAGCTCGAAAAAGAGATAAAAGTATGCTTTGTGGTCTATTATCACCTGGATTAAACCTCATGTTGGCATTATGGCACAGGTTTGGCACTATGGCATAGGTGTTGTCCTTGATGGCAACTTACTCTAGTGACAGATCACAGTTCAGGCACTCAGAAAGAAGAAAAAGATATATACGCAGGTTCACCTTGACAAAGCTGCGTATACACGCTAGTTAGACGTTCCAAAGTCGCGTATGCGTATACACGCACTTTCACGCAAGAAAAAGCGCATACATGTGGGAGAACTTATTTTTGGTTCGTGGTATTTAGTCCTTGGTATTTGGACCTATGGTTTTTGGGCCATGGTATCTTGTCAGAAGTGTTGATCCCAGGTATTGAGTCCATGGTATTGATTTGTTATGGTTTAGGACCGTGGTATTGTGAAAGGCCTAAGACTATAAAAGAGGAAGGAGATTATTTGGCAAAGAATAATCTGAATTAATTGAATATCTGATAAAGTGTTATATCTGGAATACTGGGGATTGGGTTATGGTGCAGATCTGGATCTGAATGAAGGAGGAACCTGAGCGCAAGGAGAAGGATAAGTTCTATTGAACGGTCAAAATCTTAAGGCTTGAATAATAGTATCTTTGAATGATTTTGATCTGTTATATGTGGCGCATGCTTGATCTATAAATCTGGTAATCTGGGTTAACTAATGTCTGAATGATTGGAAGAGTGAATTATCCTTTATAGATCTGTACGTAGGTTCAGTGAAGCGAAGGCATGTATACACGCTGGTTCTATGACTAAAAACATCGTATACGCAGGTTGGTCCAAACACAGAAGTGTATGCACGCAGGTTTTTGGTTACTAAAGTAGCCTACATCTCTTAAATTGTGTTCTAGCTGCTTCTGTGTATTGTCACAGTGTTCTGGGTTCAGAATTTGGTGTGTGGTTACTGTTACTGTGTTTTGGGTACAACTGTCAGAGAAGTGTCTATTTGATTCAGTGTTAATTGGTGAAAAGGAGATTGTTTGATACAGAAATTCTTGATTGATGTTCATGGATCCAATCTGAAAATTTATGAAACGTGGTCCCTGGAAGCAAAGAGAAGGTTGTAGCCTTCTGCAAGTAGTAGCCTGCATACTAGTATCCCAGCTAGTATAAGAGCTAAGGGGGTTGTAGCTCCCTTCCAAGAAAATCTGGAGAACGAGAGAGGCTTGTAGCTCTCTGTAGGTAGTAGCCTGCGTACTGGTAAAGGACTGCACCAGTACAGAAACATTGTAAAAAGAAGTTTCTAAATAAAGGAAGATAGAGACAAATTGCAGCAGGTGGTTTTCACCCACATTGGGTTTCCACCTTATATCTTGTATTCTTGTGTGTGATTGTCTTCTGCTTTGTTTCACTGTTTATGGTTATTGTTTATTTGATACATAGATTAATGATCAACATCTGTAAGATAAATTAAATTATAAGTCTGCTTGGTATACGCGGGTTTCCTTATCTGTAGTTGCATATATACACGGTTTTCACTAACTGAAGTAGCGTATATGATCTGGGTTTGAGAAAGAAAATAATTGACTTGATAATACTGATTCACCCCCCCCTCTCATTATTATTTCCAACAATTGGTATCAAAGCAGGTCCTACAGAAGAAGCTTGATCGCTTGAAGGAAGATCTATCATCGTGAGCAACTACGACAGAGAAGCATCAATCAGGCCACCAATTTTTGATGGGACTAACTTCGTCTATTCGAAGGTAAGAGTTACAACCTATCTTCAATCTCTTGGTACAGAAGTCTGGGATATCATAGATATAGGGTACACTTTTCCATCAACAACTCCTACAGATCCGACTGAGAAGAAGTAGTTTCAAACAAATGCAAAGGCTATCAATACTCTATTAGGATGTCTATCTCAATCATAATTCGTCAAGGTTATGCAGTATAAAACCGCAAAAGAAATATGGGACAAGATCGTTTTGAGCTATGAAGGAGATGAACAGGTAAAACGAGAAAAACTTCAAACCCTCATAATTCAGTATGAAAATCTCATAATGTACAATGATGAAAGTGTGGCTAACTATTTCCTATGCATAGATGAGATTGTTAATTGTATGAAAAATTTGGGTGAAGAAATAAAATAGGCTGTTGTGGTTGAAAAGGTTCTGAGATCTTTGTCTTCTAAGTTTGAATCAAAAGTTTTTGCAATAGAAGAAAAGGAGAATCTACAGAAAATTACCATGTCGCAGCTACACGGAATTCTATGGCAGGAGTTTATTCAATGGCCAATGTTACTTTGGTCACAAAGCAGCTCAATGTGTTGCCTATAAGACAATCATGACTAGAGAAGCTCAAAAACAAAGAAATATGACTAGAATCATGGAAAGGACCTACAATAACTTTTCTACTCTTGAAAATGAAATAGAATGTTCTATTTGTAACAACTTCGGTCACGAAGATTTTGAATGCAGGAGCAGGTTTCGGCAGACAAATCAGAAGGAACAAGCCTCAAGTGCCAAAACATGGAGAATCGAGGAACCACAACTAGAATGCTGTGGGATAGCCCCATATGCAGAAGGACAAGAAAATCAATGGTACATCGATAGTGGATATTCGAAACATATGACAAGTGATAAAGAAAAACTTCAATCATATAGTGCCTTAGAAAAGGAAAAGAAGGTCTCATTTGGAAATGACACCCCTGTGCTCATAAAAGGTAAAGGTTCTATTCAGTTGAAAGAAAAGGTCAAAACTGGAAATGTTATGTATGTTTATGGCTTGAAGCATAATCTATTGAGTGTCAGTCAGATGTGCAATCAAGGAACTGAGGTAATATTTCGATCAAATGGATGTAGTGTTTGTGATATTGATATAGGAAAAACAGTGATCAAAGGCATAAGAACTCTGTTGGCCGGATAAATCGTTCTTATGGACAAGACCGATCTCCCTAGTATCAAATGATATCTAGCAACAAGCAGCACAAGAAAATCTACTTTTCTCTAACCATGTTTCAATTCATAAATGAAAACTAAGAGGTGTAATAGACCCTACCTCGGTCCAACGCTTGTTTGTGGTAGCTTTGTTCCAGCAGCTTCAAGCAGTTCCCTTTTAATAACCTGCATACACAAACAAACACACATCAAAGAACACCTGCATAGATACTATAATAAACATGTTATTATGAAGGATCAAGGGCTCATCAAAATAAACCATTAGAGATAGTTCATTGAGAAAAATTAAACTTGATTGTATTAAATTTATGAATAAAAGAACCTTACAACCTTTGCCTTGATGTTGCACAGGGCTCTTTCCAGGGTCAC
Organism: Pinus taeda; assembly: GCA_000404065.3. Taxonomy (NCBI): domain Eukaryota; kingdom Viridiplantae; phylum Streptophyta; class Pinopsida; order Pinales; family Pinaceae; genus Pinus; species Pinus taeda. The sequence goes on along the minus strand of APFE030900268.1, from coordinate 28,299 downwards.
AACAGGAATCTCCTCTACTTTGAAAAGCCTCACTCACTTCCCAAATGAAATGAAAGGTATGTGATCTCTCCTCTCACAAGGCTCAAAAAGGAGGCCTAATTTCCAGCAACATTTACCCTCAAGAATCTTTTGCTTTCAACCTCTCCTACAACCAGCTCAATGCATGAATTTATAGTGCAAATGGAGGAAGTTGCAGGTCCACCATTGAAGGGATAAGTTCCTCCTTCAATGGGATAAGCACCTCATATCATGGAGTTAGCTCCCTTAGTTATGGAATGGATGAACTAAGGTGGAGCGGACTTGCCAGCGTAATATTCCTTCCAGAAGCATCCAGAAGTGACCCAAGGTGAGTTTTTAAGAACGAACTCATGCCTTTTTAACTTTTATAGGGGTTCGCACCCATCACTTAACAGACAGAGCGGTCAGGTTCATAGGAGACATGACCATTGGGTGCGGTACCCCAAGCAATGCTAGGAGAAAGTGCAAAACCAGGATTTGAGATATTTTTAAGGTCTTTCTCCCATTTTCAAGGCTTGACATGAAGAGCTGAGGCTTAAGACTTGCAAAGGAGGTACCTATGAGTGGTGATGGACTCACACAAACTGTAGAAAGTCATGGTGACAATTTTTTGTGTAATAGATTGCCCCCTAAAGTGCAAAGTCTGTAATAGATGAGGATAATTTTTAATCATCTAAGAAGAGTGAAGGACTTGATCATTTCAAGGATCTTCCTATGGATACCCCAGTCAGAACCTGTAAAAACATTCAACACAAAATATATATATATGTGAAAATATCATCGCTGAGGTAGGCATTCCCATACCTAGATCAAAACTGGCTAAGAACTACCTAAAACTGTTCTGATATAGGAATGATTTTGTATTACATCACAAGTAGAGACATATGGACACAGTATGGGTGCAACCATCTGTTTATGAATAGTCCACTATATAATGATAAAAAAATTCCTCACAGCTTGGATGGTGGAAACTAGATCTAGGGTCTTCATTTCTACTTCCCGAACTAGTACGATTCTATGCATGTGAATGAATGTGTCGAAGTTGAACATGGTAGAAACCACTTGATTACCAGTCAATGATGTAAACTGTTAACAAGTGTGAGAGGAACCACTAGTAATGTCAATGGCCCTCAAAGTACTTAGTACAATCCATGAAATGTGAATGAATGAGTCGATGTCGAACACGTCATAGAATCCTTTGATCAAAGGTCAATGATACAACCTATCATCAAAGGCGAGCAACCTGCCATTGAGGCATGCAGATTCCAAGGTACTGACGATTTCTAGATCAACTTTCTAGATAATAAGTCGGAGTCGATAGAAAGCGATTCGTCATAGGCAAGCCCATAACACGAAATCATAGATCAAGTCTGAAGAAATATATTTGGCAAGGACTAACTTAGGGATGGTCAATGATGGATGATAGATATTTTGTAGGTGAATGGTTTATTTGCACAGACCTCTTGAACACATAACGACACTGCAGATGGCTTGGTGACAATTGACCCAAAGCTAATACCTGGAAACCGGCTGAAGACTTTCAATGTGGCTTGATTAACTGTTAGGTAAAGGATTTCCCAACCCAGGTGAATTAAAGTGTCGTGTTCAAGAGTGATGGAAATTTTTTCAAACACAAAATACAACAAACATGTTCATTTTCCTCTCTTTTCCCCCACCATTTTTGGCAAGTACCTCTTTATTTTTGACAAGCTTGAGGAGGATAACATTTGCTTGGTTATAAGCTCATCCTTCAAATGAGTCCAACTTAGTTTAGATTCGAACCCTAAGAAGGAGTGGTTCGTTCCTGTTTGTAATTGAATAGGTCCTTTATTGTTAAATTTTAATGAGTCCAGTATAGGAGAAACTCGGTGTTTTTCAATTTTATGGAGTCAGAAGAAAAACTTAAGAAAACTCCATGGTTGTCCTTTTTTGTAAATTTGTGTCTCCCAAGCCTGAAAAAGTGTAAAATAATCCTTGAGAGAACCGCTTGACCATTATGATCAAGGAGTAATTTTCATAATTAGTGCCTTAAATTTGAAAAAGTAAAAAAGTGATTGAAAACACATCGTTTTATTACCGATATCGAACTCGAAACGACAAAAGTCCAGCAATCTTTTCATGTTTATACGGTCAGAAAAGAGTTGTAAGTGGACCGTCTTTTTAATTCCGTTTTAACGAGTTTAAAAGAAAAACTCGGCAATATTTTCATACTTTACGAGTCATAAAAGAGCTTAAAGAGGAATCCTATGTGTTTTTGTTGAAAATGACCAATTCTCCCTGGATACCCAATATTTTGCACAAAAATTGCAAACATTACTCATATGTGTTTAAAAATTAATAAAAATGTACCAAAAGTGACCTTTTCAAAGTAAAAAATAAATAAATAAAATTTATTTATTCAAAAAATCTTATAAAGAGGGCTTTTACAAGTTCATTTTCACCGTTTGGCTTTGGAGTAAAAATTAAGAGCTTTTGGTAAGAAAACTTCCCATGAAGATTGCAGAAAATCTGACCGCTGGAATCGAGAATCGTCTTCTCCAAGTAATCCACATTGTCCCTAACTTGCATTTCATCTGTTTGAAATTTTGTTTTAGGCTTTAAATTTGATTTTTAGAAGGAAATTTGGGCAGAAAATCGCCCGTGGCAGTTGCGCAGGTGCGCCATGTGGCCCCTGCTCACCCCGATTTTTCCGTGCACAGGGAAAAGTTAGGGTGCCGCACTTATTTTTAAGGAGAAGTGCACAACTACACACTGTCTCTAAAAGAATGGGTGCGAACCCCACGGAACATGGATTTAAAACCCTAATTTCTTCATTTTTGCCCCACAGATTTCGAATTGAAATGTTCTAAACCACCTATTTTGCAATGTAGGTACACAAGATGCTTGTTTGGTGGGAAAGAGAGCACGAGGATGTGGACCAAGCTGCATTACTCCATCCACATTCATTACAGGCATTGAGAGCATGCAGATTGTTTAAATTCTGGGCCATACCCGGCATGAGGGCATAGGTAGACTTTCTGTAATGGCTGGTAGACAAGTGGAGCATTCAGGACCAGTGCTTCATTATTGGTGGCAACCGGCTCAAAATCGAGCTAGAATACATATCCTTCTTGACTGGCTTGCCCAAGAGAGGCGAGGGATTATCTCTGTTCAGATCTAGGCCAGGTGGCCAATCTGTCGCTAGTCTCTGACTAAAGTTTTGCAATGTCCAAACTGCGGACAAATGGATAGATGTTAAAACCATCTCTCATCCTGAACTAAAAGTGATCACATTTACTGTCACCAGACTCTGTGGGAGTGTAACATTGCATCTAGCTATCGGTTCCCAAATGCGCATGGCAGTAGACTACTTCAGAGGCACCATCTTCAGCTGGTGCGATGTTGTATTGGCCAATGTGAAGGGCCAATTGTCTAGGGCAAAGAATGGACAACTAAAGAACTTTGGATATAGTTATTTAGTTGTGAGATTTTCCCTAGAGAGGGTACCTATGCTAGTTCCACAGCAACTTACCGTTGAGGCTAGACATCCCCGAGATCCTAGGGTTATGCGTTGGGTTGCAGTCATGGCCCGCCATCCTGAGGAGGGCACCGAGGTTGTTCGATTCCCACCCGAGTATTTTCGTTGGTTAGAGAACCAACTTTTTGTGATTCAAGATTTTCCATACGCTGGGATGGATTATCGTGGTGATCCCGATATGGCTCTTCCACTAGGAGAGCAATGGGATGATAGAGGTAAAATTGTTTTCAACATTTTTTAAATTATATATATTTTTGTTTTAAATCGTCCAAAAACTGATAGTAAAAAGTTTTTAAATGCATATGTGGGTCCACGGCGACCAGCCGCTCTCCAGCCTTATGATCGAAGAAAGCCAGTTGTCGCAGCACCAACCCCACTGGACCAGTCAGCAGAGACCTTGGCCGAATTGGAGAGTCATCTAGAGCGCTTGACAACAAATATTCTGGAGACTAGCATAGATGAAATTCCTCTTAGGTTACAACGCTATGTGATTGGGGTCCCAGGACCTTTTAGGAGGTTCCTTTGTAGGGTGGCTCGAGTAGTGGTGTCTTATCGTGATCATCACCAGCGATAGGATGATTGCCTTGTAGACTCATTTTTGGACCTTTTTGTGCTATCATTTTTACTAATCATAAGGTGTTTTTCAACCTATGATCGAAGACGATGTATATTTTGACACACTTCTATGCTATGCTATATTACTATTATTGGTTATCTTGCAAAACATGTTATGGGATGTTTTTAAATTTACTGTTTGATTTAATGCAAATGTCTATTTAACATTCGAGAAGCAACTACATCTGCTAATGTATTTAAATATCATGGAATGTGCTGATATTCAATGTAATCAAATTCTTGTTCCAAGAGACGGACTCTTAAAAATAATTGCAATAACACTGGATTTCTAATGGCATAAACTCTATTAAGCTGTAATACAACGAGTTCTGAATCTAACCTAACAATCAAACTCTGAATTCCAAATGAAATGGATACAGATAATAACTCAATCATTGCACTGTATTCTACAATGCTGTTCGTTGTTTGATCGAGGCTTAACCCATGCATAGATACTAACTCGTCAGAGGGCGAATAGATAACCCAAGCTGCGGAAGAGATGTTTCATGTACTACGACAAGCACCATCAACAAAACCAATGTATGTTTGGAGAGGCATCAACATCTGCAATATCAAGAGTAAAATCAAGATAAGCAGGAATAATAATGAAAGCACTCTCTAAAGTAAAGCACGCATTCCTAGTCTAAAAACACACCAAACTTAGAAAGAAACTAGTCTCAAAATCTCCACACTAATCTTTTAAGCATAATATCGCTTTAGATAAAGCCCATTCCTAGGCTTACCTAAAGAGACACCATCAAAATCTTCTAATTCATAGGCCCCTTTTGCCAGCTTTCGCTTAACAATATACAGACCATGCCACATGGGTACAAATTTGCCAGCCCCTAGCTTATCGTTTGCTTGATCGTAAAGTAAGACTAGGTCTCCTTCCAAAAAATTGTGGGGTGTAACATTCCAATCATACTGAGCTTTAATTCTTTTGGCATGAGTTTTGATAGCTAATGCAGCATCACGTCAATTCTCATCTAATTGAGCTAAGTATAATAAACGATTTTCCTCTTTGGAAGTGGCTGGTAATAATTGTACGACAATTTTTAATGACAGTATTTTGCATTCAATGGGTAGTACTGCTTCTAAACCGTAAACTAGTTGAAAGGGAGTAAAACCTGTTGATGTTTTGACTGAGGTTAGGTATGCCCAAAGCGCTGAAAATAACATGTTATGTCAATTCGACTTGTGAATCCCAATGATTCGTCGGATCATGGTGACTAGAACTTTATTGATTGCTTCAACCAGACCATTTGCCTGTGGATAATATGGAGTGGAACTATCGTGACGCAGGCCAAGCTGATTTGTAAGTTCAGTCATCGTGATGTTTCAAAAATTACGCACATGGTTAGTGATAATCGCTTGAGGAACACCAAACCTAGTAATTATGTGATTGAAAACGAAAATCGCAGCAGTTTTTTCATCTACCGAAAATGTAGGCATCGCCTCGGCCCACTTGGTAAAATAATCTACCGCAAGGTTGATATACGCATGCCCCCCAGCCGAGTCAGGGTTACATGTAATAAAATTGATACCCCATTTTGTGAATCGACCAATGACAATTATATGGTGGAGAGGAGCAGGAGGAGCGCGCATCTTACGATCAATAATTTTGCAATTGTGGCATGTCCGGACTGCAGTGATACAATATTTGAATAAGGATGGCCAGAAATAGCCAGTGCGCAAGATATTTTGGGCTGTGGCATACCCAGACATATGACCGCCACATGCTCCAGAGTGATAGTCATTAAGAACCTTTTCATCCTCATCATGATTTAGAAAACGACGGAAAACAAAATTCACCCCATGACGATAAAGAGTATCTCCAATAATAGTGTAAGGTTGGGACTGGAATCGTATTTTCCTATGCTGAGATCATGAAATGTCTGGCCGAAAAGATTGGGTTTGGAGATTAACAATGATATCTCCATACCATGGATCAATAGTGCTGATAAGGAACAAGGATTCATCCACAATGGGTTCTTCTGCAACATGTTCGGTATCAGCACAAGGGAAGTCACACATCAATTCCGCAAAAACCAGAGACTTCTTGGACTTGGCCTTTTCAAATTCCAAGTCAAATTCCTGCAGGATGACAATCCATTTGGAATACTTGCCCCCTAGAAATTGTTTAGTCAAAATTTATTTCATATGGTTACAGGCAGAAATGACCGTGGTTTTGCGTAACAAAATGTAATGACGAAATCGTTGAACAGCTTGTACTGCTGCCAAGGCCAGTTTCTCCACATGTGAATATTTTAACTCAGTCGGAGTTAGATTCTGACTAAGATAATAGATCACATGTTCACTCTCAAATTCATCCTGTTGAACTAAGACCATCCCAACGGTGGAATGGGAAGCGGTGAGGTACAAGAAGTAATCCTAGTTGTAGTTGGGAGGATGCAATAACGGCGCATGGGTCAACGCGTATTTAAGTGCATCAAAATATTTCTTAGCTATCTCATCCCAAAAGAATGGAGTGTTCTGTTTCAACAACCTGGTGAAACCTTTTGTAATCTCACCGTAGTTAGGAATGAAACGACGTAAAAAGTTTGCTTTCCCTTGCAAACTTTGGAGTAGGCGAAGAGTCGAAGGAGGTGGTAATTTAACCATGGCTTCGACCTTCGAAGGATCGACACGAATGCCGACTTTGGATACAACAAATCCCAGTAAACGACCCATTTCGATACATAAAACACATTTGTGGGGATTTAGCCTAATCCAATATGCCTACATCTCATAAAAATTGCTCATAAATGAGTGAGATGGTCGGCTCTACGTAAAGAATGGGCAGTTAAATCATCGAGATAAGGCTGCACAATGTTCTTGATGTCATGAAACGCATAAGACATAGCCCTTTGAAAAGTTTCACCGGCATTCTTCAATCCAAAAGGTAACTTGCAATAAGCAAAGGTCCCCCATGGACAAATGAATGCCATTTTTGGTTGATCGGCAGGTAGAATGTTAATTTGATTGTAACCAGAAAAGCCATCCATAAAGGAGAAAATTTCACTGCCAGCATAATCATCGATAATTTGATCGATATAGGGTGTTGGATAATTGTCCTTGGGACAAGCATGATTAATATCCCTATAGCCAATACATATTCTTATTGTCCCTTGTTTTTTAGTAACTGGAACAATATTCGATACCCAATCCATTAAAGGAACTGGATAAATGAAACCTGCTTTAAGTATTTTCTCAACTTCTGTTTTGATGGCAGCAACTTTTCATGGGTGTATCTGACGCAAACGTTGCCGGGCGGGTTTAGCATCCGGGTAAGTTTTGATCTCATGCACAACAATTAAAGGATCAATTCCTGGCATTTCCTTGTAGGACGAGGCAAACACATCACATAATTCTTTAAATAGGGCTTTATATGTTTTGACTTCAGTGTTTGTACAAGAAGCACCTATGTGAATGTTTTCAACAATCCCTAGTTTGACTGAAATGTCGATAGGAAATGTTCGAGAAATATTTGCTAAATTTTGTTCAGAATCAGGATGTTTCAATGGATTCTGTAGTTCTTTGACATATTCAACAGTAAAAATAGATGAAAAATCATTCTCAAAATGATCAATCTCAGGTGAAAATGAAGATCGATGATGAAGATCTTCCCATGGTAACTCATCAACATACAAAAGTTCCCGAATTTTCTCATCGGTGTGAACAGTTTCAGAAAAGGTTGTTGAATCTGAGGTTGAGATTGAAAGTGATTCTCCATGGATTACATTCACTAGATCAAGATTAGTTGAACTTGAGTCAGAAAACGACTGTACAGCCTGATAAGCAACTTCAAAGGGGCTCAAAGGCATGGCATCACCAAAAGAGTCCACCTCGGAATCGAATGGAATGATCCAAGGATCGTCAGGAACAATGGATTCTGATGAAATCATATGAACAGTCACGAAAGGAGACGGTACGTTGGGAGGAGGAAATGAAAAAGTTCTGAGTAAACTAGAATCTTTAACTAATCCTACCCCAATATCCTTATAAGGGATAACGGTTTTACCAACATGTTGAATACTCTCAACAGAGGATCGGTCAGATGAAAAGTAAGTTAACTAATCTATTGTAACGATCTTTCCATTATGTGGAAACTTAATAAGCCGAAAGACCGATGAAACAACAACAGTCATGGCGTAAGACCAGCTACGACCCAAAAGAAGGTTGTAATCCAGAGGGGCATCAACCACCTCCACATCTAGATTAACAGTTTTTCCTTCAACCCCTATAGGTAAGTCCTGCAAAATGCCATAAGGATGAAACCCTCGGCCATCAAAGGCCTTCAGAATCATCAAGGATTGATTAAGTGTAGGAGAACCAAGGGCTTTCCAACACTATATCGACATAATACACGTTGAAGCTCCCTTGTCAATCACAGTCCTAAAGCAAGGTCTGTTTTTGACTAACACTGGAATTTGGAAAGCCATTTAATGAGGTAAACGAGGTGTACTATTTTCTAAATCAAATACTATGAGGTTTGAGTCCTGAAGATCAACAACTCCTATAGCTGACAATAGCAATTTACGCTGTGTTGGACATGATTGCAGCACCTCCAAAGCCGACATTGCTGAAGGTGAAACAGCTAAACTTTCAACAATGTTATAGTTCTGAGCAGCTCTCACATGTGGATTGAAAGCTCAATTTCGAAGTATACCTTTAGCAGGCGATTTGATTACTAAGTCTGGATTAGGTTTCTCGATCTGTAGCGGATCGGAACCAGACGGAGCTGAGGTTGATGGGTTGGAATCATTACCACCAATAGGACTCTTACTTCCATAATCTTGTGATCGTGTCGCAATCCTAACATGGGACATCATCATTATAGGCTCTTCCGAGGCACTAGAGGAAGAACCTATCATCTTACTGTATTGATTCGGAAAATGATCCTTCAAAATAGCAGGTGTTTGAGAACCTTTGACGATTTTCGCAACCTCAACACGATGTGGACAATCTCTTGTAAAATGATCCTCATCGCAGATGAGACAAGGATAGCGATGTTTATGTTTCTCGTCAGTAGATTCAGGTTTATCTGTTTTCTCCTTCGAGTTTTGCTTATTCTTCTTCTTGCCTTTTTTCTTACTGCCAGATTTTGATTTGGCCATAGATGATTCTACAACATGGACATCGAGAGAAATTTCAGTTGAAGACTCTCCCTTTAGGGAATCTGGTAAAGTTATAATAGGAGAAGAATTCTTGGAGGATTTCTTCTTACTTTTGGTATTAACAATACCAATCATACCGTCAGCGGCATGAGACCCTGAGGGAGGTGCAGTTATTTGATTTTGTTTTGGAAGGTCGAGGATTTTCTCGTGTAAAGTACATGACTGCGTATAAACTAAGTCAAGGTACTGAGCTTGAGCAATTACTTGCTCTTTGGTAACTACTCCTGCCTTGGCTACATCTTCAGTTATTTTAGGTAATAACGATTTCACAAACCATTCTACCAAAATCTGGTCCAGGATAAAAACTTTCACTAAACGACGTCGACGTCGCCATTCATGAATATGGTCTGAAATATATGTGGACATCGACTATTTTAATGAAGTTAATAATTTCGTTCCATTGTCATATTAGACTAGCAGCTGAAAATAAGTAAGGAAGGAAGTGGCTAACTCACTAAAATTGTAAAAAGAGCCTCGTGGCAACTCAATGTACCACTTGGCTGCAAGGCCAATCAAAGTGCATTCAAAAAGACGAAGATGAATTGAATCATCTATAATGGAATTCGATGCACACCAGAGATGGTAAGTCATCACATGATTAGACGGATCTTCTCTTGACCTCCCCTCAAACTTTGGTACATCACTGGGCAACTTATTCGGCATTTGCGGCCGAAATGGAAGATAATTAATGGGATCGTTCATTAGGTGCGACAAGTCAGGTAAATCCAAAGTTGCTATAGACGGTAACTGATGGTTCGAATCCCAAAAACTTGGGGTCATAAGACCAGCCCCAGGAGGAGGATATCTGGGATAACTCGAAATTGGATTTGCATTTGGGATATTATATCCTCCTGGAAAACTAGGATTAACTGGACCATACTGGGGCTGTTGAGATTTTTGATAAGTATACCTAGGGTACGGTTGATACTGATAAGCCGGGCTCTGCATAGCAAGACCGAATTAGTACTGTCCCTGGTACAGTTGATAAGTAAATTGAGGTTGACTTGTGACAACCGTACTAGGCCCAGGTTGTCCTACAGGCATTGAAACCAGAGTCTGGATTGTAGGTCCGGACTGAGGTAAAGAGGCCTAAGGAGTTGATACAGGAACAGTAGAAACTGGAGCTGCTGATACTCCAGAAATAGGTGGGTTGGATTGAATAGAGGCCGCAGTAGTCGTAGTAGACGTTTGGGATGGAGTTCGAGGTGAACTAGGCCCAGGCTGATGAACTACCCCAGGTGTAAAATTTTAAGTAGTAGGCTGGACAGGTTGCTGGGGTGAACCAAAAACCAAAGGCTGTCCAGATTGAGATGACAACTGCACACTGGGTTGCGAAGTCTGTTGATCCCACACCACGTTCATTCCGGGGTATGGACCCATAATAGATATTGACGACCAAAACCAGGTTAAGTGTAAGGTTGATAATTATATGGTACATTTCCCATTCCTTGAACAAATGATTGACCTGAAGGTGGTTGGAAACCTTGAGGTTGGTATTGACCTTGAGGTTGGTACTGACCTTGTGGTTGGTACTGACCTTGAGGTTGGTAATGACCTTGAGGCAGATATTGAAACTGAGGTTGATCTTGAGGTACATATTGGTACTGGGGTTGACCTTGAGGAAAATACTGTCCCGCAGGGATGTACTGTCCTTGAGGTTGCCCCCCAGGTGGTATTTGAGTACCTTGCTATTATAGACATTTTTGGGCACTTCAACCCCAATCACAAATGTCCATAAACTAAGGGCTCTTAAGTCCCTAAAAGGGTTGCTTCACTGCCTAAAGGAACAAGGTCAACTGATTACATCATCTCCCAGAAGTTCTCCACT
>APFE030900247.1:0-15482 GCA_000404065.3 Pinus taeda | reverse complement strand
GGCATGTTAGGTCAATATAATACTAGTGATTACCCCATTACTATTGTAGTTGTATCCCTTATTAATATTGTTGTGCCCTATTGTCCGCATATTGTTATTATTATGCCCCATAGAATCCCTCTATTGTTATTTTTGTAGCTTTATATTATTATTGTTAGGCTGGTTGGGTTATATTGTGACTCCTTAGACTCCTGTATATAGAAAGGAGGTTTTGTCAATTGAATCATCTAAGAATTGTTCGTTTATGTAATGTAAAGGAAGTTTCCCCCTCGAAGAGGCTGAATTCTAAGGCGTTGATCTATCTTTCCTATCTTTTTGTGAGCGCGTTTCATAACTGTTAAGATGTATCTATGTTGGTTCATATTGTTAGATTTTTGTGGAGGAGAATTGTGTAATTGATTTAGTGAGTCAAGTGTTATGGATGGATACTCCTTCCATCATGACACACCAAAGAGCTTGAGATGATGGATGGAGCAACCATCCAAGACTTTGGATGGACTAAATATATTACACAATTATCTTCCAGAAATATCCAACAACAGATATAATTTATTTAGAAAATATTATAAAATAAAAGTGTCTCGATGCTTGATAGATATAGGGTTAAGATAGATCTATGTTGGTTCATATTGTTGGATATTTTTGGAAGAGAATTGTGTAACTGATTTATTGAGTCCAATGTTATGGATGGATACTCCATCCATCATGACGGACCAAAGAGCATGAGATGATGGATGGAGTAACCATCCAAAACTTTAGATATATTAAATAGATTACACAATTCTCTTGAGGAAATATCACCAAATAGATATAATTTATAACAAAAAATTACAAAATAAAATGACTAATATCTATCAACCTACTTATTTTATATGTTTTCGTTATAAAAGTAAAAACTCACAATGAAAAATATCATCCATATAAAGATTCCATGTCTTAAAAAATCTATAATTTTATATTAAAATATATCATTTTAAGTCATTGATTTCTCCTTGAACATTGGAATGTTCTCAAAAACATTGGAATGTTCCTTAAAGCACCTTTGCTATTGACAAGTTAAGAGTTCAATTCTCTTGCTTAAGGTCGATTTTGTGGTTGACCTAAATCTACTTGGTACTAAAATTCCATAGACATAATGATCATTAATATCGAAATACCATAAACCACATTAAATAAAAACACACAAAAACTCAATTAACATTTAAATTATAATTATAAGTATTACCTCTTTCAATTACAATTAATAACTTTTCAACTAAAAACCATACTATTTACATATCAATATTTCAATTATTATATTTCAAAGTGATATTCATAATATTTGAAAAGGAAAGCCCATTCTTTAATTTTTATTAATATATTTGTAAGTGTTGTTAATAATTATTTAAAGAAAAACATTGTTATTTCACTTTTCCATATTTTGTTATTATGTTTACAATTTTTAAATAATATTAAATTAATGATAATGTTGAATTAGTTTTTCTTAAAAAGAAAAAGTGGTAATAAAACTCAATAATAATATATTTATTATTACACATTAATCAATGAGAAAACCAATTAAACTAGGTTTAAGTAAGATAACATTCATATGGAAAAATTATACAAAGTTAAGGGAAATAAATAATTATATTTTTATTTCTTAAGAAAATATAGTTAAATTTGTTATGATGTTGTATGATTTGACATTTCAATAAATTAACATATAGGCTAAGAAATCGCATTATTTCCCATGGATTAGGGCCTTCACTAAATTTTAGAAAAATCAAAATTGGCTTTTACCATTTCAACATCATTGATAAATGTTAACTAATTACTTATCATGTGTTTCTTTTCTAAGATGTTAGAGAGAAATATGGTTCAAAGTATAAAAAAACATCGTGAAATGAAACTTTATGTTTTAGTAATGACTTCCTGCAATGCATACAAAATTTTTGATGTCATATGATATGTAGTCAATTGACTTTCATTAAGAGGACTATATAGTTGAGGTGTATGAAAAGTTGTGCATGATCATAAAATCTTAGGCCACAAATGATATGCACTATGTTATGGATTAATCTATGATATAGGCTTGAGGTCAATACATAAAATAAGACAATATAATCAACTTAGATATTTCCATAATTTGAGGAAGCTAAAGTAAGTAGAGGACTTAATTTTTTAGAAGGAAATATGAAATGAGCCCCAACAAGTAATTATATGTAAAACTATTTGGATATAAAACCATTGAGTCACTAAAACATAATTTCAAATACAGCTACAATATCTAAAATTTAAAAATGTCTGATAATATAACTACTAATTTTGCAATTTGATTGATTTAGTACGAAATGGAAGATTACAAATGAATTATTTAATTATCATTACATGGAATAATACCTACAACAGAAAAAAGATACATTCAAATACAAAATTACAATAAATAGAGTTGACAAAGATTGTTTCAAATATATGAGGAATTATTAATGTATCCTATCTACTTTCGCTGGAAAATACTAAATACTACTCAACACTTGTTCACTTTTTCTTGTTTTAATTCATTTTGGGAAAATTCTACTGTCGTTTTTTAATCAACTTGATTAAACCACATCCCAAATTTACCCTCATCTGTTATGTAAAACCCCTTTTTGTTCCTTATCTTTTTACTATGTAACTACGAATGGTATCAATGTTCCCATTACCCTTACTTCTTGATAGGTGTTTTTCTTCCACATCCCATAATGACACATGAATAAATCCCAATCCTTACCAACGCTCCACTCTCAACTCTTTGTTAATCCTTATTGTTATAAGAAGGCGTTGAATTCTCAAAACCATGCTCTATCGCGTGTTGCCTCATTCACATTTTGCCCATATACTTTTAAAGCCAAATTTATGGTCCAAGGAGATTCAAGTTTCACGTAGGTTACTTTAGGGTCTACATGCATGTGATGAAGTTAGATATATGGGGTTCATGTTGACATTTATGGATCTCGATGATCCAGGGTCCAAAACATTCTTGGTGTGTTGACTTATTCAAGGGACAAATGTCATATCAGTGTTTTTGTCTCAAAAGTGGGAGCCATACTAGAATTGCATTTCAATTTAGTTGATCCACTAACCTAGGATTTTTTACAAACACTTGGTAACCTTCTCCTCATTGAACCAGATATGTAATTAGTTTATATGGCTTCAAGACAAAATTATTCACCAATCATATTATGTCTTTGTCAACTGATGGGTTTATTTATAGAATAAATATTGGTATTGCTGCAAGCTAGGTATCTCTCCATTGTTCCCACATATTGATCCAAATATACCTGTTATGCTTATACTTTTTGCCTTGGACTTAAGTGACGTAAAAAATCCTATTGAAAATAGATTCTACACACCTTGACGGTTAGTATAATTAAAACCAGTGACTCCAGTATTAAAATAAAACATATAGGATAACCCCATTGTTTTATATTCAACTCTATCGATGTTGAACATGATGTTTTCATTGGTTGGCACACGTGATTAACCATGGAGATTTATGTATAGTCATTAATGTCAAGAACAAAATCAAGTTGTTTGTTTAGGTCATTGGTAGAGAAACACAATAATAGCAGAATAATTAAATAATATTTAAAAACACAATGAGTAAACCTAGTGGATGAAAGCTTTAATGTCCTATTTATTGAAAGCACTTTTCTTAGAAAACATCAAGTCAAATGTACATGTAAAATGCATATTTTGATGACTGCAAGAAAGAACTTTCAAATGGTATATGATAGTCCAAAATAATTCTAAGGGTTGAAGAGATGATGCAGGTTTAAGTTTAGAGGTCAACCTTTCTTGAAGAAGTTGAGAAGTTTGAGATCCCTATAAGCTAAATAAGAATCATCTGTAGAAAATGTCTAAATCTTGCACCTATTGAGGGTATCTTATTTGTTCAGGGTATTATAATAGTTTCGACAAATCAAGTTGTTCGGGAGCTCACCTGTTCAAGATGTTATTCTGTAGTGAAACTATGAGGAAAGGTTGAAACCCAACCTTCTTCTTATCCGTACAGGTTGATGGTATGGCAGACGTATGTGCTACGTGAGGTGGCATTAACTAGGCATGTGTGATGGCATAACAATTTGTGCAAGTGGTATGTGGTTGTTAGTTTTGGAGTTTTTATATGGACAACTGAGTAAATTTTCATTAGACATGCGGCACCACTAGATGGTAACCATGTGGAAAGGATGATGGAAGCATGTAAATAGCATATGATGTGAAAAAATGTAAATATTTTTGCTAAAGTGTTGTGTTTGGAGCTAATTTTTAGTCTTATAGAATTTCCAAATTTCTATGGGAATCAAATGGTGCACCTTGAATGAGATCATTTTCCGAGTTGTTTAAAATTCATACCTCAAAGAAGAATATTGGTGGGAGCGCATGAAGTGGATAATGAAAGTTTATTTGGAGTAGGAATGAAGTGGGACTCCAAAGATAATTTGTTTGACAACTCTATAATTTGGGAGTTCAACTTTTGAGTGGTTTGCTTGAGCAAAACATAAAATAAGGCCCAAGCACAAATATGAGCATAACTACATTTTGTGTTAAAGCTTTGGTCAGAATTGTGGTCTTATGGAAGAAGGATCTCAAACTTCCAGTAGATTGTATTGTTAAGAATTTGGCATCGAGATGAGTTAGGAAACACAATAGTCTTTTGCATACTTAGACAATGAAGGAAGGATAAAAATAGGAGATCTAATTACTTGATGCAAAGTGATGGATTAACCTCGAGTTAAATAGTAGCAATAATATATATATATATAATATTATATTATATATTTATTATATATATATATACCCCCTTTTATGGTATACCATATTCTAAATTCCCAATTGTTATAACCCAAAAAATGATCACCTAGCCATTATCTACTAAGTCAATCAAAATATACCATGTAGGATGAGTTTTTACATATTAAAATTCACTTTCGTTAGGAAATAGTTTAGCGAACCATTATATTAAATAATTTCTCATTAAAATAAAAACACCCGTGAGAATCATTGAAGAAAACATTATTTATTTATTATTCTTTCAAATTAATAATTAAATCAATTTTAATAATTATTTCTAACCATTTTCACTTAACCACTTTTTTTTTTTCCAGCGAAAAAAACGGTAACTTTTTATTAAAAATATAATAAAGGGAGTTACACCACTTAAACGAATAAGACAAAGCTCATGCCATCAATCTGGGCTCTTTGAGCTTTACACGTTTAAAGCATCGTTAGAGGACTAACGAGCACAAAGAAGGTGAGAAAAGAGAAAGAAATGGAGCGGAAAAAGGGAAGGAAAATTAAGACATCCATGTCAAAATTTCCGCCCCTTTTTCTTTTCGACCTTGCGCCACTCTCCTTGAGTGGGTTCGGTCGGAACAATGACCAGTTGAGACTCAGATTTCTGCAGTCCTATTTCCTTATCTGAATCAGATGAATCAGGATGTTGTTTCCGTTTATTACCCCCCATACCATGGTCCGTGTTGGACAGCACAACCTGTTCGTGTTGTGTCTCGGCCTGGTTTGTATAAAACTGTGGTGTCTTCTGATCTGGTGTGTTTTCCTCTTGGTTTCCTGTTTCTTCATTCTCTGATTCTTCATTCTCTGTAGTACTATCATCATCTTCCCCTTCTGTTTCTTCGTCTTCTTTGTGCAGAGAGGCTTTCTTTTCTACTGCATTCTTCTTCATTAGCTCATCAATGTTCTGCCAGCCCTTTGGCTTCCTTTGCTGTGACTTGTTCTTGTTCTGGCTTTTGTACGCGTTGAGCAAATGCCCTGTTTGTTGACATCCCCTGCATCTAAAAGCTGTGTTCTCATAGTCCAGAGGTTGATTCCATCGTATGTTGTTGAAGGTTAAGATAATGCTTTCAGGTAGCCCTTTGCTAAGATCTACCTCAACACATATCCTGGCAAAAGTAAAAATGCCTTTTATGTGTCTTTCTGGATCAACCTTTTGCATTTTTCCAAGGGTATTCCCAATAACTGTTAGTGTATTATGGTGCCAAAAATGTATTGGCAGATTATGCAATCTAACCCATACAGGCATCCTTGTTACCACCATAGTATTGGGGTCGAATTCTGGGAACCATGGGGTAATAAACAGACCAGCATTTCCCCAGAACCATGGTCCTTCACTGAGAATTTTTTCCTTTTCTTCTTCTGTGTAGAAATTTACAATAAAAAAGCCTTTAGAGCATAGATTGATTTGACAGTGTTCTGTCCAGGTCGTGTGTATCCACTGATACAACGCATCAGTTTTAGGCCAAAAACCGTTGAATCTGCAAATAACAACGTTTTTTATTAGATCTGTAAAAATATATTTTACCTCTGGTAAGTCCAACGATATGGCTGGGTTCTCTGGTGCTTGGTCCACAATATACTGCCCTGGATGTGTATGGGCAGCTGTAGGTTCTTTCCCTTTCTGGAAACCTTTCCCTTTAGCTGCATCACAATAGGATCCTGTAGCTTTTGAAGATGCTCCCTTGGATCCGCCCCTCAATCTGTGAGTGAGGACAATAGTTGAGTCCTTTGCAACCTTGTAATGTTCGAGAAAAAGCTGATCCTGCATGCATTGCCCAGAAAAAATTAATATTTGGGCTGTGACTGGAAACCCGAGTTTGTCTTGGATGTCTCCTTTTAGATCTATTACTTTCATTTTATCACAGATCTGCATGCAAACGTGACTGCCTGCAGTTGTTTTAATGAATACTTGCATCGGGGCCACTCTCTCTGCTTTGGCCAGGTCCTGTTCTTCGCATTTTTGCTCTAAATCTGGTAAAACCCCAGATTGTTTTTTCCTGGATCGCCTCAAATCTGATAGATCCGCCTTTTTGTTCCAGCCCTTTTCCAGATCTGGAGTACCGATGTCTAGATCGAGATCGCTGCTGTGGGTATCTCCTACAGACGATTCGATGGCTGCTGGCCCTCTGACAGAGGGAGGCTGTAAGAGGAGAAATCCTCGGGTCAGCATAGAGATTGACAGGGAAAACGCCAGATCCAATGGGGGCGGTACCATACTTCCTCCCCAAGATGTAGATCCATCACTACTTTTGAGAATGGTCTTTTTTTCCCCGCATGCGAACCAAGGCCCAGGGGGAACGACATGGCCATTGAAACTGGCACATAGCCGTTCTAAACCGCTGCTAAAAAACAGAGGTAGGGGAATGAGAACCCGGGTTTGTGGAAAGTAGTCCTCGAAAAAATCCAGAGACAGGGCCAAAAAACCCCCACATGAGAGAGGAATCTCCGGATCGTAAGAGATCGACCCGGATGAGAACTGCTGCCACCACTGCGAAACGAGAAAGTAAGGCGGATTGTCTATCCAGAAAGTAAATGGGGCGAAGGAACGGCGCCGCGCCCATGTGAGAAAAAACCGGCTCAGATTCTGTTCGCATAGAAAACACCCAAGAAAACCCTTGCCGTCCGCCGGATCCTCGTCAAGCCAGAGGGAGATTTCAGTGTAAGAGGGAACTTTCTGCTGGTTCCATATCAGTCCATAGCATTGCAAGATTTCTGGCCCAGTGTCGGTGCAAAGTGGGCGATGAACCCTAATCCCGTGAGCAGAAACCGCCGATACAGTAGCCATGACCTCTCTCTCTATCCTACTGCTTCTTGAGAACATGCGTATTAATCATTTTCACTTAACCACTTATGAATATTTAATAAATTTTTATTTATTTATTATTCCATAATTATCCCTTATTTCTCTCATGACATAATTATTAAATAATTTTTTCATCATTATTCCTAATTCATCTTTGACTTTATCGCCATAAAGTAATTATTAAATATTTTTTCTAAATAAAGATATTTGATCATTTCAAATAATCTTTCTCTCTCTAAAATATAATAAAATATTCCTAACATTTAGATTTTGATTTAGTCTAACATTTTTTAATTCTTATTCTCGATCTAGAATAATAATAATAATAATAATAAGTTAGGTTAAATCAAAATCTAGTTGTTCGAAATATTTTATTTTATTTTAAAGAGGGAAAGATGATTTCAAATGAGGAAATATATTTATTTATAAAATGGTTAAACTAATTAACAAATAAAAAAATATTTATTTACTTTATGGGGATAAGGGCAAAGATGAACTATAAATAATTATTTGAAAAATTATGTAATAATTATCTCATGAGAGAAGTAGGGGTTAATTATGGAATAATAATTAATAATGATTTATCAATTATTCCATTGGAGTGGTTAAGTCGTAAATGATTAGAAATAATAAAATCAAGAAACATTTGTCGACATGTTTCCAACCAACCACTATGGTTCATTATCACTACAAGATAAAGAATCAGATATGGAAACAGGTTAAGAAGGAAGGAAAATTGATTATTCATGTTGCCTTGATGATGAACCACACTAGTTGTTTTTAAACAAGTTGATAAATGTTTCTTGATGTGATTATTGTTCAAATTTGTTTCTTAGAATCTAGATATGGATTATATAAGCCTAAACATGATTATTAGAAATAATCGTTAAATAATTATTTCGAGAGATTAATAAATAAATAATTATTTTTTTAATTATTCTCGTAGTTTTTTTGGATTTTAATGAGAAATAATTTAGTAAAATTGTTCGCTAAACTATTTCCTAAGGTGAAAGTATGTTTTAATGTGTAAAAACCCATCTTACATGGGTTGTAATACTTGTTAAAGGAGACCATTATTCCAGAGAGAGTAATTAGAGGAAGGTGCACGATAAAAATTAGCCACAAAATTAAGCGATATTCTCATTAATTAACCAAAATGAATGAAAAGTAAAGGAATACATCTTATGATAGTGCAAGGTTTGAATTGTGATAATAAGTGGGAAAAAATAGATTCTTTTGTTTTCATGTGTGGGTGGATTAATTTTTCTAGTTATGGAGGGAGGGAACGAGAAGGATGAAGAGTAAGAATTAGATGCAAGAAGGGTTTTGTGTGGTTGATTTTGCAAATCATTAATTATATTTAGGAGGGAATCTTCATACCCATTTGTGTATTCAATCTAGCATCATTACACTAATTATCTAATGTTTCACCATTTTCATCCACTCAGATTTCCCGTAATTGTTACCCTTGGTTTCTATAAATGAAAAAAACTTTTGACTAAGGGCAATGAGAAGGAATCAAAACCTTTTAGGTATATATTATTTTTGGCTTTTAATCTGTGTTTTGCTTAGTTTTTTTCAAATTACCTCAATTACTGAATATCATTCCCAGAGTAGATTTCCAATTGAATGTTCAATAATTAAACAAAATGTAGGTAAAGGGACTTGACTATGGTTAACCCATCTTTTAGGGTCGTTTATGATTATGTCAGCTAATTTTGACAACACCACACACACCAACCCTAAGGAAAAACTAAAACCAAAACTCAAAAGATAGAAAATAAAACTACCCTAAAATTAACCCCAAGTGTTAGCTTAGTTGGTGGAGTCGCTGTTGGTAAAGAACCTTTACTATTGAGAGATCACATGTTAAATCATCTTGACACTCTAGGGGTTAGGATCCATGTTAGAGTCAATAGGAAGTGATTTCTTTAGGCAGATATACCTTGTCCAAATTTTCCTTAGATGTAGTGATCACTGATATCCAAGGACTGCAAACCACATAAAGATACCCTAAACCTCAAGTCCATCATTAATTGTCTTCGGATATTTTTCACTTAATTCATGAAATTCAAATTTTGATATTTCTTTTCCTTTTCAAATTTCCTCCATGTTTGAAATATATAATTTTTTCCTCGTTATTTTATTTTTTGAATTTTATACTTCTAGTAATATTTTATGTAGTTTATCATGAAATAATGCTTATATGAAAGATTTGTTACCTTTTTACACATGCTATAAGTGACTGCTAAGGTCCTGTACTTGGTAACTAGTCTCTGCTGAAAACATTAATGTTTTTAATATATGTTTACAGGTAACCTAATTGAAATTTCTTAGCGGAAGTAGAATCACCAATTTATTTCATAGAATATCCATCGAGTCATAGTCTCATTAGTGAATTGTGACAAAAAAAAATTAGTTGAAACGTTTGAATTTTGAGTACTATAACATATTACCTTCCATAAAGATAATTTTTTTGGAGTTTCCTTATGATGATATCATGGAATCTAATGTAGTTGGAATGTAGATCAACATGCAGGTAAAATTTGAACAAGATGCAAACGTAGATACAAAAACGAACTTCTCTTCTAGGGAAATTGGATTGGTTGGAAGAAATCCCTACCATTTGAAAGAAAGACAGTTTCTTGTATCGAATAAGATTGTTAGAGGAGGTCAAATTTAAGTTATGTGACTCTTCAAAAGACGAATGTTCATTCATATGGTTCAATCTCATAGAAAAAACGTTACTCTAAGAACATACATACGAAGATTATAGTTTTTATGATGGATGATGTAGAGGATTTCAACAATGATGAATGTTTCCCATGGAATGGATCATATTTTGATTTTTGTTGATTGTTTCACTTTTGCATATAATTTTTTATGTGTTTTTCTTTCCAAAGCTCATTTACGAGAAGGGGCATGGTATTGTCGTGAGTGCATTGTGGAGAAAATTAATGCGCAAGGATCAAGAGAATGGAATTCATTGAATGGAGTTTTGATATTTGGTATTGATTGATATTGGTGTGTCTTCCTTGGAAATTGTATCTACCTAGTGATGTAAGTCAAACTTCTTATTGGAGTGATTGGAGTAGCACAATGTTAACTGTATATTTCAGGCCTAATGATATTCACTAATTTCAAGAGTATTTTTGGGAGATTTACTCCTATAGCCTACATGGGATAATTTTACTTAGGATTTATTCGAGTTTTTTTTCCCTAGTTTGTGGGAAAATATTTTTTATTCCAGTGGTTTGTTTTTTCAATTTTTCTTATAATGCAATCTTTTATTTGGACATGTTGTTTTAATTCTAACTCTATGTGAAATCAAACTACCAACTATAGATATTACAACAAAAGTTATCTGATTAAGGGCTTGGATAAATTATAGTTCTTGGGTACTTCTATTGATGACATTAGAAATTCAATATTGTAGTACTTCGATGTTGCAAAAGAAAAATAAGATTTAGCTTTCCTTAAAAAGCCATACATGAATTCTCGCAATATCCCAATAGCCTTTTCATTTATCTCCATCTCTAAACATTATTTTAATATGTTAGTGCATCATGTATTCTATATGTGAGATATAAAAGAAAAATAATAAAAGGATTATAGTGTTCATAATCATTAGGGTTTAGATGTTTTATTCAAGACACATTATGACAGAGAAAATGAATTGTTGCGAATGGGTGCCAATAATTTCAAAGGCCAAGATTAGAAATCCTTCAGAGGCTACATGATTTGTTACAAATATCTCAATTGGTGATAATTTTCAACGATGTGGAAATTCTTTAGAACAACAATTTGATATTGACACTGATTTTTTCAGTTTTGATTAAGTTTCATTATAATCTCCCTTATATTTTTTTCAGTTGTGATGAAGTTGTGTTATAACCTCGGTAACAAAAAGCAAAAGAGGACACCAATGTGTAGCAACCTAAAATGAAAATATACAACTAATTGCATCAAGCCATGCTATCTACAAAAACTTTCAACTCATTAGCATAGAATTTAAAAAGAAAACATTAGTAGAGAAACATAATTGCGCAATGAAGAAGGAAAATAGATCATATTGGTGATTTACTATTTTTAACGCTATCCAGATCTTACTAAGCGCAACAAAGTGTTGGGGACGACTCTCCACCCAATTTTAGATGAGCTGCAACAAATATTTCTTACAAATATCACCCCCGAGCCCTCAATCAACTTACTATATCTAGTGCCCTTTGTCTTCTAGCACTCCCTTCTTCAAATAATCTGCAAATGAATGAATGCTTGTCACCTCCCCTTTTCGCCATTCAACAAAACCAACTATTCTAGAAATGGTAAGGGGTCTACATGTGCACAATCCATGTATCATTATGCCAAATTTTATTTCTTTTTATTTTATTTATTTATTATTTCTTTTCCTTCATTATTCATCATTTTATTTCTTTATTATTATATTTTCTTTCTTTTTTTTGGTTTTAGTAACTTATTGTTATCTTTTCTCTATTATTTATTTCTTTGTTAATTTTTTTATTTATTTCTTCATTATTTGTTATTTTATTTATATGTTATTATTATTTAATTTTAATATTATTATAATGGGGCATTACAGAGTGATAGGACATGTGTTCAAGTGGATAGGAGTATAATGAACATGTTTGTTGTAGATAAGAAAACTAATGATACTCGCATAGTAATTATGAAGATGGATTTGGCTACTAATAGTTTGGTTCGTAAAGAAAGTTTCAAACCAAATACATACATCAATTATTATTTTCTCACTGATATTGTTGCATATGTAGTTTGTAATCTAGCGTCCATCTCAGTTTAAGACAACATATTAGTAAATTGGTGAGGATCTTCCAAAAAGACTTTTTCAACAAGATTCAAATAAAATCTCATCCACGAAAAGGAAACACATATGTTTTATGTTTCCAATCCTTAACAAATATTTCTAATGAAAAGCATTCGCTAAGATGAGCCCATACACCAATTCATTTCTAAGGAACACCTCATGGGGAAACCCAAGTGATTCTTACCCATATTTGTAGATGACATCTTTAGTAAACTTGTTCGTTTAGACTAGTGCAACTCACCTAGGTTTATTTTGAAGTGGACAACTACTAGTACTAAACTATTGTAATTATCAATAGCTTTTGTGATAATTGTACAAACTAACCCCTTGGACATAATTCATGAACCATTTTTAGAACAAATGAGACTTTTCACTCTTAGTGTGGAAAGTGTCCTAAAAACAAAAACATTTCTTAGGATCATATCTTCTTAATAAGTCAAACTTTTCTGCAATCTATTTATCTAAGAAAAATTATGCTTCCTTTGTCAATATTCCTGCATATTATGTTTTATTTCATATTATTTTTCTCGAATGTGGGAATTGTGTATTGTGCAATTGTCAATTTAAAGGAAGAATATCACCATCCTGGCTATTTGACATTTTGTTTACAACTTTAGAAGAAGATTTAACTCATTTCACTACCAATAGGTTGGACTAAACACGTAGATGACTTATTCCCTCAAGTTTTTGTAGGTCCTATAAGCACAAATTATGTTTTATTAGTTGCAAAACATGCAGGTAACTGAAATCGACTTCATAAATACAATGCCTCCATAATAGGACTACTCCAAAGGATGCTACAGCTTTAAATATTTTTTATTTGTGGAAAGGTGCAAGGTTCTCCAACCAATTACTTTAGTTACTATGTGTAATAACAAAGAAAGTTGGATGAAAAGGATTGTGCTTTTATGTAGATTGATTCATACATTCCAATTGGAATTAATAATGTTACCTCATCTTATCTCACTCTAATGTTACCACAATTTGTTTTACTCTAAGTGGATTAAGGAGAATACTCGTAAGTCTTAAGAAAAAGGCTATTATATCTCAAGAAGAAGTACACACTATAATTGGAGGGAACCTAAAAAGTGTAATACTATGTCACTTCTTCCACTTCAAGTTTGTTTGAATATTTTTTTTATTTAGTTTCTCTAAAAAATCTAACATGTACATGCAACTTTCATGAGTAACTTAATATCTAAACCTATTTCACTTTTAACATGTTCAACACATTTACAGGTTCGGTGTCTTGGTTCTTATATCAAATGAAAGTATCTCGTATATTCACAACATAATTGTGCTGATGGTAAGGTTGTGGAAAAAGAAGGTGTTTCTTTAAGGAATGTTAGCTTTTGTGGGAAAAAATGAAGGGGGTGAGGATAAGAATTTATTAGGCTTTGGAAACCTAAAAGACATTGCTTTCTTCTATCAAACATGCTGGAAAAATTGAAGAGAGTGAAGGCAGTGGAAAGAAATACTAGTTGGGAGAGTCTCATGTTTGTCATTATCCATTGAAGGCCTATGAAGACATACTTCTCAAGGATCGTCCAAGTAAGGGTTTAAACAAGATTGGAAGGTTCAGAATGGGATGATCAGAGGAAGTAGAAAAAATAACATTTTTTCATTTCTTTTATTTGTTGAAGAAATGAATGATAAGTGTTCATGTGTCGGCTATGGGTTGGATATATATGTTAGGTACATTTTTCTCCTCTTCTCGTGATAATTTTTTCTTCAACATACCATATCTAGGCTTTGTGCATAGAAACATATCACATGTATTGTTATTAAACATCTGTTTGTGTTATTGGAGAACAACCATAAGATTTGAGTATCAAGAAATTTGTATTTTAGTGTTTATCTCGTACCTATTGTCATAGTTGTTGTTTGTATGTAAAAATATTGTTTCCATGTAGCTATGAACAATTGATACTACGTGGATACTTTTATCATTTTGAGTGTTTTTAGTTAATTGTAATATGTGCCAATTATAAAAGATGGCTTCAATGACCCATATAATCAATATTTACTTTATATGCTCACTTCAAACTTACCTTTTGATTGTCAACATCATTAGGTTATTATTGAAATTCTTAGAGGGAAATAGAACATTATTCTTCTATGAATAAAATGGTAATGAAAGTTTCAGTACGAGTGAAAGCATTCGTTTGTACTAGTCTTAGTAAATTTATGAAGCCTCCTTTAATCACCTAATTTCTATCCCCTTTTATAACGCATGGAGGCCACTAAGATTCTCTATGTAATCCATCATAAGAATAGGCCATTCTATAGAGTACATGATTAGAGAGGTTTTTTAGGTCAACAACCATTCCTGATCTTAAAGATGATCCTGATTGATATTCCTTTCCTAGTGCTTCTATTCAAATTTAGACCATGTACCTGACTATATTTGATATATATCACAATAATGTTTTTCTCTTAGCATGTGATTTTATATTTCTTGTTTAGGATATGAATTTTAGACTCTCGTTATTTCCTTTTTGATATGTTGTACATTGCATTCCCTTTGACCTGTTCTGGTCATCAATGGATATTTATATAGTTTCATTTCATTTGCATGTTCTAATTATCTCTGTTATAATATATAATTCTCCTTGTAAAATAAATGATTTTAAAATTAAAGTTAGAGGATTTTACTTATTTACTTTCATGCATCACATTCATTGATTCTAACATGTTACGTTTGGTTGGTTTTAAGGAAAGTTGTTAAATGCAATTTCTATGAAGGTAAAATGATTATTTGACTTTTGTTAATTGGAATATTATTACAATCATTTTTTTTACCCTTGATTAGCCATGAAGAAATATTACTTTGGGCCTTAGATTAGTCAAATAACAATTTTATTTCTTCCAAAATAGGCTTATATATGTGGATTTTTGCCCATCTAAAAATAAGGATTGTGTATCTTGCCAGAAATATGTTTTGAACAGTCATAAAACATGTTATGTCACTTAGATGAGATTTTGTTAGGATTTTTTCATACTTTGAGAGATATTTATATT
>APFE030900245.1:0-13384 GCA_000404065.3 Pinus taeda | reverse complement strand
TATATATATATATATATATCTGCACACACACACACATTTGTAATACGATTTTTTAATATAGTTTTTAATCGAATCAAAGGCAAGTAAAGGGAGTCTTTTCATTCATAGATATCCTCAAGGGAAAATTTGTTTCCTCAAAAACACTAAATTAAAAACACAATATACCCAACCCCTACATAGTGGAACAACTGAATCAAATCCCAGTAATGACTGTAAATCTACCATATACAAATGCTTTGTGCATAACATATTAATCTCAAGCAGTACTATGCAGATTCAATAGTTTTTGGCCAAAACTGGTGGATCTCTTCCATTAGATATTCACAAATTGGACAATAAATTGTGAGATGAACCTTTGCTCCAAGGGCTTTTTCATAGTAAAAATTGTATCGTGAGAGGATTGTGAATATATATTACAAGAGGGTTCATGTTTTTGGGTCTCTATGGAACTTTTGGTCACCCCTTGTTTCCTAGATTTCGATGCCAATATAATGGTAGTATCTTGAATGTCAGTTTGGGTTAGATTGCATAATGTACCCCTACATTTTTTTCTCCATAAACTGAGAGAAGCCATTGGGAACATATTAGGGCGATACATCGAGAAAGATACACAAATGTTTGAGCAAAAAACCTACACAATCGCCATAATTTATGTGGAGGTAGAATTTAACAAATGATTGCCGGATCATATTCTGTTTACAGACAAAAAGAAGTGCTCATCACAGTTCCTAGAATTTTGGCACACAACATTTAGATGTCGAATAAGCCGAAAAATGAGACATCTTCAAATTCATGTCATGGTGCCAAGAAAGTTCGTCAAAGGAAGAAGAAAACAAGAAAGCAACCCAAGGGATGACAATTCCCAGAGAATTTTCCTGACGAAGAAGATGACGATGGAGAAATGGATCTTCCTACCAATGAAGAAGCCCAAAATACACAAGAAAACATAGAAAAGGGGAGCATTAATCATGAAGTTTCAGGAACTCCAACAAGCACATTGAGGAAGGAGATGGTCCCTGTAGCAATGGAGACAAGGGACTCAAAATCTCATCATGTATCTCAAAGTTTGGATTCAGATAAGGAAAATCCAAGAATGAATGAAGGGACCCATCTAGCTCTTGTAATTGCCACTACTTCCTAAGGAGAATGGAGAATGGTTAAAAATAAGAAATGGAGAAAAGGGTAACATGTTTACCACCATTTTGGAGTCATATTTTTGGTCTCTGTGATCACCAATTTTCATTGGCATGATTAAATGCATTATCAACATCTACAACATTTAAATTTTTTGTCATTATAAAATTATAATTTTTCCTAAGGAAAAAATAATATATCAATTATAAATAATTATAAAAGAATTTGATTTTCAAATACACATTGAATAGTATAGTGGTTGTTACAAAAAAAACCTTTGTCATTCACAATGTCATGGTCAATTACTAGAATAAGTGAAATATTATTAAATTGAGCATGGATATGTTAATGCAAGAATTCAATTCATTTGAAGTGTATCTCTTGCATTGGATACTATGGATGCTTAAAATCATCATAGAAGTTATTTGTACGAAGTTTATAGATAATTTGATTAGTGACCTTCCATATGGTATATTAAATAAATGTTAAAATGTATTCATGTTGCGAACAATAACCAACAAGGTGAGGTACAATATGTCTACTAGACTTTTACTATGGTGTAAATAAATGTTTACATATTTCTTTTGGACTTTTACATGGGAGTAAATAAATGTTTACTCTACTCCACACTCTCCCAATGGATAGAGTCAAGACCACAATGGATGACTTTTTTTGAATTCCTCAATCTAATTACTCGAGTCCCAGTATTTCGGTAACGTCAGTAGTCGCTCAATGCCTCTAGTCGTCACTCATTTCCTCTGAGTCATTAGAAAATTCAAAAGCTCCACAACGTGCCTAATAAGACTATGACATGTTGATTTTCAACAATTCAATAACATTGTTGATTTTAAACAATTCAATAAAACTGCATATAATTCGGTGGAATGAAGAATAGAAGAAATGGTTGCCGGGGTGCGCATTGGCCACAGAAAATGAGAATGAACGAATTGGAATTTGCCACTTTCAACTTCCCACCTAGATAGTCTACTTGCCATTGGCCATTATTGGAGGATGGGTTCTGAGCTATTGAAACTTAATTTTCCATTAATTATTATTGTTCTCCTTTGTTTTATTAAATTTCATATTAATAATTTGTTTCAGGGATCTATTGGGTGTATTTGATGACATTCGATTGATAGTTGCGTGTCATTTTTTTTTTGTAGATTTTATATGTGAGTTTGAATTTTAGTAAAAGGGTTTAAGAAAATTTAATAGTCTGTTTAAATTTTATTTAGGTTTATTTTTAAATTTTTATAATCTTTTTTATTTACATTTTCAATTTAATTCTCCATAAATATTAGGTGAAATCCATTTTAATTCTTCTCATTGCATATAATAATATGATAGAATTTATTTTACTCTTTTCCCCATTTTATTGTAAATTATTTCTCAAAATTTTAACATTGTAATTATTTTTCTCTATATATTATTATTAATACCTATTTTATAATCTTTTTGCACAGAGATGGAGAATGAAGATGATTTAGAATTACAATTTGTAATTTTTTGTTTATTTATATGTAAAATATATTAATATTTGTAAACAATCAAAAACTATATTAATAGGAATTGTATTTATTTTGAGGGAGGGGAGTTTCGCTCTCTCTAAGACCTCAAGATAGCTATGGATATGGTTATATGTTAGGTATGTCTAGTGTGATTATGGTTATTTTGTTATTATGTTTTTTCTCTCTTCTTAAATAATAATAAAAAATTGTGTAATGTAGTAAAAATTATAAAATGATGATAATTTGTTTAAATAAATTGATATTGGTAATGAATGAACAATTAAACTTTAAACAAAATAAATAACTTGAACTTCTTTCTCCCACAATGAACCTGGGTTACAACTTCTTTTCCTCATTGATCAAACCTTAAGCTCCTTTGATCTATGCCTCATTTATTAGTCACCTTAGTCCTTCAATGGTGATGCATTTAGGGCCAACTTGGTCCAATCTCACACTTCCCCCCAATAGTCCACATGTTTCCAATACCAAAATTTGCAACCTATATCTCTGATTCGACTAGCAAATCAACATCAATAAGAGGATACACATACCTTGCTTTCCAATATACTCCTGGTCCTCTTGTCCTAAAGATATAAGCTTCTGGAGATATGGTTAGGGCACACCAACAACCCTAAATAGCTACTCCCGACTATGTTTCCCTTCTCCAAAGAAATTCTCTTCTTTTGATTTCCTTTCTATATTTCCAAAGTATTATTTTGGGCGTATGGAACCTACTCAAAATACCATACAATTCTCTGTCTCACAACAACAAGTGATCTGAGCTATCTAGAATGGAAGACACTTCTGTTCAACTACCTCTCTCCTTGGAGTAACTATTGCTAAGCTAGAGATGTTTTACAATCCCTATTGACCATCCAAATTATGCCTCCAACATGATGTTGTAACAACAATTCCCTGTGGCCTCAATAGAGATCCAAACACCACACAAAAGTAGCAAAGAAAAATACACAAACTTAACTTAGGACTACGACCTTATTCATCATGGCTATCCACACCCAATCATAAGAGAAATTACTTCACATCTTGTGCCAAAGTCATTCTCCTTGCTAGCTTGTGAGCTACCTCAAGTTCACTATCTATCTCAAAGTTCTACCTAATTTGATTTGCACTTTGGATGTGCTCTAAATCTCCAACAATTAACTTCTATTTATATGCACACACGTGGCTCTATGAATTTTTCCGTGGGGCATACTTTAGCCCAAGTTCACGTGCCCAACCAGACAAGTTAACCACCAACCACATATAAAATGTATTATCTCTTATTAGAGACATTATTGCGAGTGACTTTCACTACCATTTTCTCCTCTAGGTGTCCTCTAACAACTCACTCAAAGTCCAGTTGTTTTTTCCCAATTAATTTTGGTGCAAAACCCCAAGCTTGGGTTCCAATGTTATATCAATTATGTTGCTCTTCTTCATCCAAACACCGATTGCTAGGGCTTCAAGCTCTTCCCAGGCTACTAAATCTCATTAAACTCTTTAGATATAGAAGCACAAGAGATTTCATATTAGACGGCAATTGAGCATATGCTTAGAGAACTAAGTCAATAGGCTAACAAAATATTCCCAATTCCACCACAAGCTTGAGAAGGGCTAGGGGATATAATTTTTCCCTTTTTAGACACTGAAAAATAAGAAGAAAGGAAATAAAAATTATACCCTACGCCATTCAAATTTTACATCTTAGTACCTATCATAGAATCTTCTAAGTAGATTGCAAGTTGAGACTCAAAATGTTCGAAATTGATTTACACATCAACATATAATACTGGTTGAAAAGAAAATTTGATGAGTATTTAACTACAAGGCCCACAATACTGATAGAATTTAGACTCAATTTCCTAAGAAGTGTTGGAGCATACACAAGAAAAGGGTAAAAATAACAAAGAAGCATAGAATTGCAACAATTTCTAGCATCATCTATCGGAATGGACACCTTGTAGTAACTTGGACATGTCAAAGATGTATTCATTGAAATAAAAATATAGAAAATGATGGTAGATCACAAAATAGAGGAGAATCAACAATTCACTTCAACCAAAGTTAGCATATAAAATGGAATTTCGACACAGACAGAATTGAGGACAGTGGAGTGATTGCAATGAGAAAAAAAAATATCTAGACCTCCAATTGACTTCTAATTCACCCTGTGTGACTACCACAACAATTATTGAATAAAAGGATTATGAAGATAAGATGTCATCCAAGCAAGCTGTACTCGGGAAGTCCCGTATAATAGTACTATGTGACAAGATATATTAAAGGAAATTCTAAAGAAAACTACTTTACAAGTAGATGTTACCTCAACCTCACCTATAAATGATGAAAAAGTTCGTCTAGTAGAGTCAAATACACCCAACACTTGAGCTCCATAAGTAAAGAAAGGCTAAAAGAAACGTCTACTAAGAAACCTGACCTAAGCCATGCTTGAGATAAACCAATATTTGAAGCACTAGAAAAATCTATTTGAGTAACGTAGAAAAAAATTAAATGAAGGATATTGGATAGTAGCAAGATTTAGCAAAGACAACAACAACAAAGGGATATTTAGTTAGAATATTAGAACGAGGATATAAAGTGCAACTATTAGAACATAAAATACTAGTTGATCACCAATTGTTAAGGCACATATCACTAGCCAACAAGGTAGAATATTTGAAATACTTAAAAGCATTTGATGCCCATAAAAGTATAGTTGTATGGAAATGGTCTATATTTTATCAACATATTAAAGTGCTTTCACCAACTACTTATCAAGCAACATTCCCTATGACTTCAACACCAAAAGATGCAATAGCACAATCATATCGATCATCTTCCTAACAATATAAATTGAATTTCTTTGAGCCAAGCTTCTAGGATGTGCTCTCTCTTTTGAACAACAACATCACACTTAGGAAATTGAACTTGAAAGTTCCAATTGATCGACTAGGGAAGGGAAAAGAAGAAGAATTCACATTTTAAATCTTGTATATGTAATTCAAGAAGTTCTCGTGACCCTGAAACTAGATATCCTAATTAGCCAACCACCCTTCTGGAAGAACTTTTATTTGTTTTTTTTGCTAACGAAATTATGGATCCTTCTATTCCATAAAACCAAAGAGATAGTGTACAGTTTTACATGCAGGGAGAACCTTAAAGTTTCACAAAGAATCTCGAGCCCATGGAAAAACGAACAAAAATGCCAGTTGGCTACCGACAAGCATGAGAACCAACCAGGATCACTACTTTATAGGAAACCCTATTCATCTAAGTCATCCAATAAAAGGGCAATAAGATCGACAAATGAGGAGGATATTGCTCTGTCCAAAAGGCCAAAGTATAAAAGTCCCGCCTCCCAAGATGCACGAACCATCGCAACCATTGATTGTTGTTGACTAGATCCAATGGATGATGTCGATATCACACGGGATAAGAAGGGTCGATGATAGTGAGAGGGGAAGAGCGGTTATTGGAACCCTCTCCCTGCGACATGTTGGAGGGAGAATGGCATCGCGACATTTTCATCAAAACTACTTTCCAACAAAACACTGTGCGATCAACCAGAAACTACCTGGGGGGTGGTAAACCATGCAAAGACTCCAAATTCTTGAAGACCTGACCACTGGAAAACACAGGGGTCTGCCTGCACTTGTGGATTATCCTTGCTTGAACCTGAAACCCTAAATATATAAGGGGTTTTTCATTAAACGAATAATTGACTGACTCGTTTTGATCCACACGGTAAACAAAGAGCATCCTCTTGTTTTCTTTGGGAGTATGAGCAACTAGACTGGGAATCTTCTACACCACATAACCGTCTATCCGATAATGATGACACAAGTTGATGTTGAAATCAAAGGTTGAGTCAATTTGATCCCTGGTCCCAGGCTCTGTCTTTAAACTCCAGCTTATCATTATCTGCATGTTCCTCAACAACCATCTTCAACCTGCTTTGTGACAGCTCATGCCAATTTGATGTCACTCTGATCTCTGTACTGATAGCACCCTGGTTGGCGAGAAAATCAGCCACTTCGCTTGCCAACTTGCGGACATGCTTGAAGCTAATAGTATGGAGGCTTTGAAGGCGGTTTTGAACCCATTGAAATCCTTGAATTAGTCTCCAATTTTTTGATACTTTTTTTGGCTTAGAACCAACACTCATTTTCTTGAATGAATTGATAATAAGTTTAGAGTCAGCCTCCACTATCACATTTTGTCTATTGTCCTAACTCAGGAGCTCTAAACATTGTCCCATAGCCATCAACTCTGCCAATTTATTAGTGGCATGTCCCAAATGATAGTGGAAAATGAAGAGGATAGTACCTACCTCACCTCTAAGGACCCCTCCATAACCAGTTGCCCGTAGGTTGCTTTTTGAGGCTCCATCTATGTTGTATTTCAAATATCCCTTTGGAGGAGGGTGCCAAAAATCCTTTGCTTCCCTCGAGGAGATTGGGTTTCTATCTAGACCCTGAGGAGAGATGCCTTGCAGGCCCAGTGCATCAAGAATTCTTAGGTCAATAGCTGAAGGAGGGTTCTTGGGGATGTTTCAAACTATGGTGCTAACCGTTTCCTTGAGTTGTTTTAAGATCAGCTCAAAAATTCATTGGGAAGTTCTCTTTACTTCTTTAAAGATTCAGTTGTTCCTTTATTTCCAAACATTCTAGAAAATGAAGCTTGGAAAAACGGCCCAATATATGGCTAGAACTTCATTGTCTGTAAAATCCTTTCTCCAGTTGGTGAGGGTTTTGCAGATGTTATTTTTGTCCATATCCTTCAGTTGGAAAATAAAAGCAAAAGAGTCCCACAGACTAGAGGAGAACATACAAATGTTGAGAAGGTGCTCCATTGTTTCCTCCTACCCCTCACAAAGATGACATCTGGAAGGTCCCAGAATGCCCCTTTTCTTGATATTGTCCCAGGTTAACATTTTCCTATGCTCAACGAGCCACATGAAAAGTTTAATCTTCATCCAGCCCTAGTGTCTCCAAAGGTTAAGCCAGGTTTTTTCTGGAGATTCATAACTAAGGTCAATGAGAATGAGCTTTGCTTCCTTGAGGTTAAAAACCCCCTCATTATTGTTGCCCCATCTCAGCTGATCATGGCCCTTAGATTTTAGAATATTCCTTCGCTATAACTTTTCCTTAAGTGTTTATGCCTTTGTCTTCATGGCACTGTTGTCGCTAAGATCAAAATTCCTCCAGATTCTCCATTTATCATTGTTATTGGTTTGCTCCCAAAAGTCTTTCACCTTAGAAAGTCTGTTGCTATCATTGATTTCCTTGAAATCCATTAGGTCTTCATTTAGTAATATAGGTTCTTGTTGCCATCTGTCCTCCCAGAACAAGCTGAGATTTCCTTCTCTAATTTCCCAGAAGCTGTTTCCTTGGACTGAACTCCTGTTATCCCAGGATTTGTTCCAAATGTGCGAGCCCTTTCTGTGACATGACATTCTTATTAGATCATGGTTATGCTAGGAGCTCGCATATTTTTCTTTCCAAATGATTGCCCACTGAGTCTCTAGCTCTTTAACCCAACGCTACAATAATTTGGCACCTAGAACCTTGTTGAGTAAGTCAGGATCATCCAAACCTAGCCCACCAAAGCTCTTAGGTTTGGATATTTTATCCCAAGCTACCAAGGCCCATTCGTTATGCTCCTTCCCCTTGTGCAAGAGGAAGTCTCATTGGATGGATCTGAACTGATGTAGAACACTTTGAGGAGATGGTAGAATAGATAGCATAAAGGCAGTGATAGATTGAAGGATAGCTTTGGTTAGCACTAACCTACTAGCTAAATTTAGAGATCTGTAGGTCCATTTCTTGACCCTGTCTAGCAATTTGTTGATAACATGTTATCATATGCTCTTGTGTAAGGGTTTGGCAGTGAGAGGAACTCCAAAATACTTCGACGGGAGGAACTACCATTGGAAGCCCATAATTCTAGCAATATTCCTTTGTATGGCACTGTGAGTATTAAAGAAAAAAAAATTGATTTAGAAAGATTTACCTCCAAATCTGAAGCCATGGCAAAGTCTTTCAAGATTTACTTATAGGCCAGAGCTTCCTTGAATATGGGGATTCCTTGTAGCCTAGTGTCATCCATAAATTGTTGATGTGTTAAAACATGCCTCTCTTCAATGAGCTTGAATGATGTTGTCGAGGATTTGTTTGCCTTCCACGTATCCTGACTGTTCCACTACCACCAGGGTGGGAAGAAGGGGTTTGAGGCAAGCACCCACTTTGGAGATGATTTTGAAGACAACATTACATAATGCAATGGGTCTGAACCTATGAGGCATTAGGGCAACATCCTGTTTAGGGATCACGGTGAT
Organism: Pinus taeda; assembly: GCA_000404065.3. Lineage (NCBI taxonomy): Eukaryota > Viridiplantae > Streptophyta > Pinopsida > Pinales > Pinaceae > Pinus > Pinus taeda. The sequence goes on along the minus strand of APFE030900245.1, from coordinate 4,405 downwards.
AAAAGTGGTGTTAAGCGCCTTCAGGAAAGTTTTATCCCTCCTTGAGTCTTCCACCACGCTCAAAATGCCCTGTTTTACAATATTCCAGGAAGCTTTGAAGAAGTCTACATTGAACCCATTCGGACCTGGTGTATTGCCATTCTGCATCTCATTAAGGACCTCCTTGACCTCCTCTTCTGACACTGGTCTGTTGAGGTTGAAATTGTCTTCATTGGAGACTAGCTTAGGTATATGCTTAGTAATCTCCCTAATAGATTGATCTCTGTTCGTGCAAGTTTCCAGAGCAATGCCTCGAAAGTGTTGTACTAGTTCTGTTTTCTATTTCTTCATGCATGCTAAGCATATTACCTTTCTTGTCCTTAATAGTAGAAATCCTGTTGTGATCTCTGTTCGCCATAGTGGCTCTATGGAAGAATCAAGTGTTGTGATCTCCTTCTTTTAGCCATTGCAATATGCAATTTTGCCCCCAAAAAATTTCCTCTTGCTTACATAAGTTGTTCCAATATTGATGATATTTAATTTCCAACTCATTCCACTCCCTGTCAAAACCCTCTATAATCAGGGTTTGGTTGAGTCTATGTATTTTTCCTTCCACAATTTCCTTCTCTTCAAAAATGTTTCCAAATTCCTTCTTATTCCACTCCTTGAGCTGGAGTTTAATGTGTTAGAGTCTTTTTTGAAGAAGGAACATTCTTGTGCCTTGAATATCTAAATATTTTGCCCTCCAAATAGCAATGTTGTTAAAGAAGTCTGGTGGGAGAGCCAGATATTTTCAAATCTGAAAGGTCTATTGTTGGGTTTTCCTATACCCTGAATGTCCAGTTGTACTGGCCAGTGATCTAAGCCTCCAAAGGGAAGAATACTTGCAACTATGTCCTTCTCCTTGATCATAAGATCTTCTAAGATTATAAATCTATCCAATTTGGATGCCACTTGGGACTCTCCTCCTCTTTTATTGTTCCAAGTAAAGGTACTATTATTCATGGAAATATCCACGAGATTCATACTATCTAGGAAGGTTAGAAACGCACAAGAATTTTTGGTTAGAATTCTAGTTCCTCCTTTGTTTCCAACAACGTTTCTATCATATTGAAATCCCCTCCCAAGATCTAGGGGATTTTCAGATGACGTTCCTTGAGCTTCTTCAATGAATCAAGAAACAAGAGTTTGCCCTCCAACCTTTGGGGGCCATACACATTCGTAACCAAGTACATTTCCTTATTTCCCACTAGTCGAATGACCATTGAAAGATAATTTCTGGAGGCTTCTGCATCTACCATGTCAATCTTTTGGGGGTTCCAAAGCGTGAGAATGCCTCCAACTGTTTCGGCCTCTTTTCTTTCTTGGGATTCTTGGAGATAATCCTGGTATGGATTTCAAAGCTTTTACTCCTTTGCTACTTTTTTTTTCATTCTTCCTTAGCTTTTCAGATCCGTTGTTCTAGGTTTTCCAGATGAACAATGACTAAACTCTGTGGAACTCCTTTTGAGGTAACGAATCCACTCCCTCTTTGGTTCCTTGTTCTAAGAAGCCTTCTAGATCTAGATTCTCTTTCTCCAAAATTTCTTGAAGTTTGTGCTCCTCCAGCTCCATGTCACTCTGGGGTGTTTCATGGTCCATTTCTTGATTAACATCACTCATGGTGCCCTCTTTCTGGTACTCATCATTTTCTGTTTGTACCGGGTATTTCCCTTCCTCTTTTTTTGCAAAACTTCCTTCCATTTCTTGTTCTTCTTTAGTATTCTCTTCCTCTTCCTAAAGCCCCTGGAAATTGTTTTGTCTGAGTTGTTGTTCTTCTCGCTGTTGATTCCTCGTACCTCTCTTACTCCCTTTACTTCGGTTAACTACTTTCTGAAAGTTGTATGCTTCTTTCACTAAGTGCTTCTGCTTTTGTTCATTTCCTTGTTGAGCGTACAGTCTCTAAAAATATGTCCATGTTAATGGCATTTATGACATCTGAATGGAATGTGCTCATAATCTACTATTTGTACCCATTCTTCATCAAAAACTTCCAAGATTATCTCCTCCAGTAGGGCTCCTGATAGCTCTATTTCCACACAAATTCTGGCAAAGGAATTATATTTTCCCCTTCTTGTGGCTTCAGAGGCTTTTACAAAGTGTCCTAATTTATTACCTATGGCCATTAATGATTCATTTTGCCAGTAATCAAGATGTAGAGAGTAGAGCCTTACCCAAACTGGTACTAAAGTAAAAGTCTCCTTTTTTGGTACAAAGTTCATGACCCAGGGTCTCATGTAGAGTCGTGCCACATAAAGAAGTAGGGCCCTCCTTCAAATATTTTGTCCTTGTCTTCTATATTTGTGAACACAACTGTAAAGAAACCCTTAGACCCAAGGTGAAGATCTATACTTCCTTTAGGTTTCTAGTGGTATGTGATCCATGATTGAAGAGATTTTTTAGTGGGCCATAGTCCCATGAACTTGCAGATGATGGCATATGTCTCCATATGTTCCCTGTACGCCTGCAGCTCTGGATTATTTAACACCACCCTGGAAGTTATGCTTGTTTTGGCTTTGCAGGGTCCCTTGTGTTTCTTGTCTTTAGTTTCCTGTTGTTTGTCCTCTACCTCCTTATCGTTTGTGCGATATTGATCATTTTCTATGGGTTCTACTGACCCCACTTCTGTGCTCTTCTCTCCTTCCACCCCTGTTTCCCTAACATCTTCTAGAGGCTTCTTCCCCCTGATGGCCAAGGCCTTCTTGTAGGTGGGAGTGGAGCTCCCTCCTCATCGACCCTTCATAGGCATTCATAAAAACCCCTTCGTGCATTGAACTAAGATTGTTCTTCCCTATGTTCTCTTGTGCCTCAAGTCAAAAAGCATTCTCCAAATGTGATGTTCCGAGAAGAGCTTTTATTTCATTATAAGGATTTAAATGTTTTAATTTATGGTGTCAAATTTTGTACAAATTTTGTAAGACTCCAAATCTTCAATTCTCTATCACAAAGAAGATATTAAGGGTAAGGGAGATGTTGGAGGGGCTAGTCGACTTAGTTGACGATCCAAAACGATTATAGAATTGATATTATAAATTCGATAAACACTGTAGTTGAGTCAAGAGTCTAAGTTAGATAGGCTAAATTGGTTTTGACAATTAAATTTTTGTGACTATCTAGACATAATATATATATATGTGTGTGTGTGTGTGTGTGTGTGTGTGTGTGTGTGTGTGGAAATATGGAAATGTATGCATCATTATATCTTTTGTGACTGACTTTTGAAGAGAATATAATATAAATTAACACTTTGTTATTTCTTTGCTACATCGTTTCTCTTCTTTTATTCCTATGTTCCTTATCTTCATGTGATTTATTATTTTCCTTTCTACTAGTAACTAATGATCATTATCTACTGCACTGCAAGTATATATCAAATTTTAGGGAATATTTTACTAAAATATAAAATACTGTAAAATATTGGTGCATCTTTCAATGAATTGTAAAATGTTATAAAATATTATTGAATCAATCAGTTAATTCTAAAATCTTGTAATTTATTGGTGAATCCCTCATTTAATCTTGACATCAAGTTATTTTTCATTCTTATGCATTGATTCTCTCGTAGAAAAATGATTATCCAATTAATTCACTTCAAATAAATAAACATTGTTAGGATTTGATGGTTCATCACCATCTATAAGTTTTTTCAACTCCTTGGTCTGTAACTATTATAGTAACTATTGTATTTTCTTCTTCAATCAAAACTCTAATAATTGTTGATCAATACACAATTTTTTTAAATTACAGAAATATGTAATGAAAGTTAATTTTCTATATGATAAAAAAAATCAATAACACAACTCATTATAAAGCCACAATTTTTGAGTTCAAAGATATAGTCCACAAAGAAAAATGTTCATTACTTAGTATAACATGTTACAATATAAGTATCATCAAAGGATTTCAACATCAAAAATGATAATACAGTAAACAATCTCTCATCCTTCACTAATTACATGTATTTCTACTTTAGCCTTTCCCCAGAAAGTATAATTTCATTAAAGGAATGTTGTTCCGATGAAAATAGGTCCCCTACAATGGAAACATAAGAAGCTAGAGAATAGGCCATTATTCCATACAAATAACCAAGTAGAACATATTTCTCTTTCCTAATAAATATTTTGAAACAAAATACAAGATAAATTGTGGATTCCCTAAAAAACGAAGCAGCTCAAGTCATGAGAAAAAGTGAATTGGAAATTAATTTATTTTCCTCAAACAATTAGTTGTATAAAAAATTAATGATAATTATGGAAAATATGTGAAATATCCAAAGAATAAACAAATCCATATATGCCTCTCCCTCCACCTCCTCCTCCACCTCCACCTCCTCCACCACCTCCTCCTCTTACTCCTCCTCCTACTCATCAACAACCACCAACACGTC
>APFE030900238.1:225170-250784 GCA_000404065.3 Pinus taeda | reverse complement strand
TAAGGGATAAGTTCATTTTAATGCATTTGTTTAACAAATTTCCTAGGTTGGAGAGATCCTCCTAGAAATCACACCCATAGGGTGTGAAATCATCCACATAAACCCTACTGCATCATGGAATAGCTCTACAAAGATACTCAGGACTTCTCCCTGGAAAGTGGCAGGGGCATTGCATAGACCAAAAGGAAAGACCCTATAAGCAAAAGTACCCCAAGGAAAGGTGAATGATTTGATTATATCTACTGAATCCATCCAAGAATGAGAAGAACTTATTTCCTGTCAGACCATCTAACACTTGGTTAATGTAAGGTAGAAGAAAATAGTCCTTTTTTGTGGACTTGTTTAGCTCTCTATAATCGATACAAATTCTCCACTTTCCATTTTTCCTTTAGAACCAACACCAGAGGAGACACCCACTCATTGTCCAAGATAGGGTAAATGAATCTTGTATCCAGTAGCTTCTGCAACTCTTCTTTGACTATATCCTTGAGACCTGGATTCATTCTCCTTTGGGCTTATTGAACTGGTTTGCAAACTTTATTGATGTACATGTGGTGAGTACACACCGACGAGTGTACTCCCTTCATTTCATTGTAATTCCAAGCAAAGGCATCCAAATGCTTTCTTAGCATGATACATAACTCTTCTTCTTGATGTACAAAGAGAGAGAAGTTGATTTTCAATGCTCTTTCAAAGCCCAATTCTATTGTCCTGACAGGAGTAGGGTTTGAGTCAACTAAGAATAGATAAATATGATGGTTTTCCTTGGTTTACTTCGCTAATTATTTCAGATTCATGGTGTTGGGAGTTTGATTTTGGAGGACGTATTCAATCAAATCATATTCATGAGGTTGTCCTCCTCCTATGGCGATTTCTAGGGTGTATATTTGGGAGGAGAAGACTTCATCTTCTTCCTCCTCTTCTAGCCATAAAGGTAATTCAGTTTCTAGAGATGGATGAGCAAGAAGGTACAGGACCAAATGCTTGGATAGATGCCCATTTTTTATAGTCATATTTCTAGCCCTACAACTGATGTAAGCATCAGCAATGGCTAACCAAGGCCTCCCAAGGATGATAGAATAACCATTGAATTTGCTCTAGGGATGGAGAACTAAGAAGTCCATAGGGTATTCCCAGGAATAAATGGAGACCATCACATCCTCAACAATCCCCTCATGGGATCCTATGGATCGTGCTGCAAGCTGCATAACTGTTGTGGTCTTCCTTAATGATCCCAGGAGATTCAGCTTGAGCATAGTATCCTTATTCATTACGTTAATGGTAGCCCCAAGATCAATCAAGGTATAGGGGACAATGGTACCATTGATGTGTACATCTACTACAACTCTCCCAAGATCTAAATACTTCAGGAAAATTACCTACCCCAACATTAAGTTATGCAACTGTCCAATGACATTAATGGTAGGCATGTCTCTTTTTCGCCTTTCTGGATGTTTGAAACACTTCTCTTTGATCATCTTGTTGTAAATGGGGACATCTTTGATAGCTTGGAGAAGAAGAATTTTAACACAAATTTTTCAACTCACCTAGAAATTTAGTTTCTTCTGGGGTGTGCTAGACTAGATGGGTTAACCTTTAGGGTGGATTCATTATAGGAACACTTTCCTCTCTTTCCTCCTCATTCTCCCTAGGTGGATATGGAGGTTGGTTATTCTAGAGCACTCTTCCAGATCTAAGGTTAATTTCATGAATTTCGGTAGCATAGGAAGGGTAGGATGCTTTCACACTGTAAACATGTTGCACCTGTCCGTTGTCCAGGTTCGAGTTTGGTTGGGTAGGCATCTAAGGTTGTTTAGGTAGAGCAGGGTGTAGGAGTTGTGGTTGAGATGGAGGTGAAGGAATAAATCTAGAGTTGGGTTGTATGAGGGCCTCCATCCTTCGGGTGGTGCATTCCACTGAGGTTGTGGAGAAGTATATGGTTGAAATGGTTGGTTGGCCGATTGGGAATGGTAGTGAGGTGCAAAAGACTAGGGAGAAAGCGTATACTAGGAAGGATGGGTTGGAATGCACTAAGGGGGAATGGATGTGTTTTGATTAGGGTTGTAATAGGAATATGATGACCCTTGCATGCCCTTCTGGTATGGTCGAGGTCCATGAGGCCTCATTTGATTAATGTAGTAGAGATGTTTAGTCACCCCTTCGGTTCCCTAATACACAACTTTTAATATAGGTATAAAAGGGAAATTGTTTGTGGAGTGGTTTTCCTCACAAACCGAGCATATTTCTATAAGGTTCATTGGACATTCATTCCCATGGTGCCTTCTTGTGTATCTAGGGCATTAGATGGCTAATGCTCTCTCTACTTCCTCCTGCTTCCATTTAGTTTGCATAGTATCTATTTGCAGAGAAAGGGTTTGCAACATTTCACTCTTAAAGTCTTCCAACATATTCCCAATTTCACTTTTTATGGATGTGTTGGAAGAGGATGCATTGGTCATTGCTTAGCTAGCCCGACCCTTCATTCTAGCTTCCCTAGAATGATTCTTGAAAACTGTCTTGATATCATCATAGGGTAACCAGTATATGTCCCTCTTGACAACAAGTTTAGGGTTTATAGAAGGTATTCCCTAATCCTCCTGAGAAGGACTAACTTAAGTGACTCAGGATCAAGTGTGCACCTAGCCCTTTTCTAGCTGATATGGAATCTTTCCTCATAATCCTCTAAGGACTCATCATGTCCCTAGGTCATTCTAAAAATTTCCTCTTTGGTATATTTGGACCTACAGTTGTCGCTATATTTGTTGTTGAAATCTTGTTGCATCTGAGCCCAAGTGGTGATACTATCCCCAAGAAAACCCATGAACCAGCGTAAGGCTACATCCTTGAGAATGGATGGGAATAATTTCAAATTCTAATCCTCAGAGGTGTAATCATAAGTTCTACATATTATGACAAATTCAAATGAAAATGTATCTGGATCTTTTGAGGTCAAGCCATGGAAGTGAGGAAGGAAAGAGGGGCTTATGTTTTTCATCTTGGCATCACCATGAGTTTCTATGATGGGAAAAAAACCCTCAATTCTTTTGATGTCTCCCTTTCATTTCTATTTTCAGCCATTATGTTAGTTCGAATGGTTTCTTCTTCTTCCCTATAGGCTCTTCAAAAATCTTTGGTTTTTCGCCTAAGGGGTCCTCCAACTCACAGCCACAAAATAGGAGGGAAGATTGGCTGTTTGAAGTAGTGGGGGTATTTGGTAGAATTTTTCCTAATTTATCCCTATTCATACAAGGCATGAAAGGAGTGATTTTTATTTTTGAGTTTCAAACTACTTGCATATTTGAAAGAAAACAAAACTAAATTGCAACTATTTACTTAATGGAACTAATTACAAAATGAAGAGATAAGAAAAGGAAGAGGGAAAGAAGAAATCATATCTACTTAGAAACCTCCCTAGTAATGATGCCAAAAAGTGATGAGCACCAATATTGTAGCAACGATGCTGCAACTCCTAGGCCTATCAACTTTACTTCATCAACCCGCGGCTCGTACAAACTTGGAGGTGACAGTATTGTATACACAAATATATGTAATTGGTATACTCTTTGTCACTACTGAGCTAGGGTGATAGACCACTAGGGTTTCTCAAACTAGCCTTCTATTAACTAAAATATATATGATTACCAATTTGGATAAGGGAGATCTATTCTAGTTGGAAGAAAAGAAATGTTGTTTATTGCATGAAGAAAGACTGAAATAAATGCTTGCAAAAGAACATGAAATCCTCTATCTACTTGCTAGCATACTTCTCTTGCAAAAGAACCCTATTTTAACACTTGTGAGAATTTAACTAGTCTAAGCATGAAATCTGATCTAAAGTTTGCTAATCTTCTATGTGCAAGAATAAATATAGAAGAACATTTTCTCTTTATCTTTTTGCTTGAGAAATGTAAATACTAATATTGCTTGGTTTTTTGGCAAGGGAGATAGGTGTGAAGGAAAAGGATTATAATGGTTTAGATGACTTGGAAGGCAAGTAGGGACCTAATCCAGGCTTTTAGTGATGATTTTTCTTGATTTGGGCTCACAATAGGCGACTACAGGTTTTCCTACACGATGTCTATATGAAGTACTAGTTTAGCTACAGGATCCCATATTTTACTACAAGATCATGTTGAAAAATTAGGGAGTGGTCTAGAAGGTGGGGCAGAGCTTGGAAAAGTTGAATAAGGAGGGAATAAGGCATGGGAGTGATAGGAACTTACTTAGGACTCAAGCCAAAGCTTTGAGATGGTTGGATTTTCTCAACAGAGATGGCTAGTTTTCGTCATAAGACAAGAATTTGAATTGAGACCTTAGTGACTTTTGGAAATCATGGGTGGATATAGCTTGACTAAGGCTAATGAGATGAGGTCTCCTTGATATTCAGAAACTCTTGCAATCAATAAACATCATTCTTGACATTCATATATAAACTCATAAAAAAACAAGACAAGTGTATTCGAGTAAACGAAAAAAAGTTATCACTATTTTCTTGCTAAGGTCATGCATGGAAATGCTTGGAACCAATATGAAAGCAAGATGAAATAAGTACAAAACTTTATGAAATCATAAAATACCAATTACAACTAATCTATGAAACTGAAAGATAATGAGCTAATTAGCAAGAAAACCCTAAATTACACAAAAAGTTAGAATTTTGTGTTTTTGGGTTGCATGAGAAGTATTCCTTAAACCATGATCCCTGAAAGGGAGAAATGAGGTGGAAACCACTTACTGTCATCATTTTTGGAATATATATGCTTATCACTACAATGCCACTATTAGAACTATCCACAAATGGAAGCAAACTAATCAAATCTACCAATGCTTTGCAAATTAACAACACCAAAATAAGTTAAACTCTAACTATGAAGCTAACCTAAACATACATATACAACAATAAGAACCTCTGCTACTAGGGTTGGGTCCGAACCCAAGAGCTTCAATCCTCTTAGTCCACTTAGAGCTAGATTAAGGGAATGCTGCTCATTTTCATTAAAGAAATTATAATTACATAAGAGTGCTTGGTTACAATGCTTCAACTCGAAAACTGCTTAGCTACCTTGAACAAAAAATATGAATCCTAATGAGGCCCTAGGCCTCTTTATTTATACCATTGAATCTACTAACAACTTCCATAAATTTAGGGAGGCTTGGCTCCAATATCGAGACCAACTAGTCTTCAACTATCATTGGCTTGGCTTCCAATGAACTTCATGACTGGGTTGCTTTCAACTCTGAGATGATGATATTTGATTGAGGAATCTTCGAGTGAGTGAGGCGTTAAGGAGGGAGATCCGATCTCCTAAAATCCGTCTTTATTGTCTCTATTCAATTTCCTGCATTTAATTAGCCAAAATTTGCTCCAAAACCTGCAATCAATGCACATTAGACTAGTAGACATGACATCTCATCTTTACTCTCCTCATTAAGAAAAACATAATTAAAACTTGTAATGAATGATGAGAAAATATGATTGTAGTAAGATGGAGGTTCATTAAGGTCCATATAATTTACCCACTAATAATCATCATTATATTTCTCCACCTTTCCTTTTGGATTCATCCTCTTCTTAAACACCCATATGCTGCCAATGGGTTTCCTTTCAGCTGATGACTCCACTAGAACCCAAGCCTCATTTTTGTGCAAAGATGTCATTTCATCAAACATGACCTCTTTCTAAATTTTTCCACCCTCTGAATATATTGCTTCCCTCACAGTTCTAGGATCATCACCAGTAATAAATAAATAAAAATTTGAATAGAAATTCGATCGACTATACCTTTCTGGTTGTCTTCTTTCTCGAAATGATATTCTCACAACTAAATTTTGTGTCTCTTCATCTTCTAATTTCTCTTCTGCCATAGATTCTAATTCTTCCTCCTTTAGCTCAAACTCTATCCTCTGAAGTTACTCTGGTATTAATTCATTTTTAATAACATCTTTCACCTCTCTAAAAACCACATCTCGGCTATACAGAACCTTCTTTTATTATGGGTTCCAAATCTTATAACCTTTTAAACCATCCTTATACCTAATAAAGATGCACTATTTAGATTTACTATCCAACTTTGTTCTTTTCTCCTTTGGTACATGTACATATGTATCACATCAAAATACCCTCAGATGTAAAATAGAAGGTTTCATACCAATCCATACCTCTTGTGGATTCTTATCCTCTAACGTTGATGAAGGTGATCTATTAACCAGGTAACATGCAGTCTCCACTACCTCTATTGAAAATTCTTATCCTAACCCCGCACCACTGAGCATACTTCTTGCCTTTTCCATTAATATTTTGTTCATTCTTTCTACAACTCCATTTTGCTGAGGTGTATATGGAGTAGTCTTCTGCCATTCTATACCACACTTCTTACAAATCTCTTGAAATTCCTTCTTGCAAAACTCTCCACTGTTATCTGTCCTCAACACCTTTATCTTCTTCCTTGTCTGGTTTTCCATAAGAGCGTTCAATTATTTAAAACTATCAAAGACTTTAGATTTATTCTTGAGGAAATATATCCATTTATTCCTTGAGAATTCATCTATAAATGATACATAGTACATAGAATTACTTAGTGATGGAACCAACACAGGTCCAAACACATCACTGTGCACAAGCTCTAATATATGTTTCGCCCTCTTAGCACTAGAGGGGAAACTCAACCTATTTTGCTTCCCATATACATAATTTTTATATAAATCAAAATCCAAAGAGAAATTATACGTACCTTCTACCATACCATTATGATGAAGTATTTGAAGGCCCTTCTCTCAATTATGTCCAAGCCTTTGATGCCATAACATGGTATTTTCTCCAAAGACCACTAGATTTTTTGCTCCACATTCGGGAACCAAAAACATGTTGCACCCATTAATAACATTTCTACCTTGAAGCTTTTCACAGAGTTCCAATCCAAACTCCCCGCATCAATACGAATTGTCCTCGAACCATCTTACAGGTATTTTTCTCGAACACTATTTTTATACCTGCAACATACAAATTGCTTACAAAAATCATATTTCTCGCCAATGCAAGAATATGCAGAACACCCAGAAGTGTTCTAATCCTTCCACCTTGCAACTTAAACTTGAATTTTCCATGACCAATGATTCTAGCCTTCATGTCATCCCCTAAGAAGAAAGTACCAGGATCATATTTCTCATACTCGCAGAAACACTCTCTATGGGGAGTGAAGTGAAAGGACACACCTTAGTCAATCAACCATGCCTCATGATCTACAAGTGTACTTGAATGAGAAACCGAGCATACAACCCCACCTTCATTTGAGGCGGTTTTAGCCTCTAGATAAGGAGCATCATCAGATCCCTTTCCTTTCTCAAGAGATTTATATTTACAGTCCTTTTTGAAGTGCACTTCCTTTCCGCATTTCTAGCGCATTTTCACATGTTTTCCTGGAAATTTAGATCTACCTCTAGATTTAGATCTCCCACTCGAGGAATTATTTTTATTTATGTTCTGGGACTGTCCTTGTATAAACAAGGCATCACCATTATATCTCTCCATATTTTTCCATCTTTTCTCCTCCAATAGCAAGGATGAGACTATTTCATTAAACTGTAAGGCAGTTGCATTGCTGCCTATTGCAACAATCAGACTATCCTACGAATCTGGTAGAGAACACAACAAACTGATGCACTTATCTTCATCTAAAATTTTAATATCAACAAATAATAACTGGCCTACCATAGTATTAAATTCGTTCAGATGTTCTATCACTGAGTCTCCATCTTTCATCCCTAGGTTATACAATATTTTTCATAGGAAAATTTTATTCACCACACAATAATATTCTAAGGGAACAAAAATAACAATAGTGGGCTTCCATGTGGCACAATAATAACAAACAATGTAAAGTTTGAAATGGGAACTATAAACTCAAAATGAGAACTCTAGCAAAAAAAAAAACGTGAAAGATAGTGCTGAAAACAAAGAGTGTTGATGCTGGAATAACAATTTTTTCTAGGGTAAATTTTCAACATGTTTTAAAAATTGTAGTGAAAACCAATTTTTTGTGAAAATATTGTGCAAAAAACACCCCCAAAATGAAAAGTGTTGATGTTGGAATAAGACCTTTTTTTTCTAGGGTAAATTTTCCACATTTTGAAAGAATGTCGTAAATAATTTATCATGACTCTGAAAAACATTAAAAATTCAAAAGAATAATGAAACATATAAATTTAAAAATAAAAATAAAAAAGAAAAAAAAAAAAAAACAATAATAATGATGTAAATAAATATATATTAGAAACAAAAACATAAAATTTAAAAAATAAAAAAAAATCAAATATATAAAAAGAGACAAAAAAAAAAGATAAACATTAAAAAAAAAGAAATTAACAAAAAAAATCAATCATAAAAATGGTTAAAAAAAAACAAAATTAACCAATAATCATAGGGAACTAAAAACTAAAAAATAAAGAAGATAAATAATATAAGAAAACATATTTCAAAAAAATTTAATTGTCTATTATCTCATAAACAGTAAAAAAAATTGGAAAAAAACCATTAAAAAAAACTATATAAATTAAGAAAAATAGAAAAATAAAAGAAAACACAAAAATAAAAAAAAAAACTAGAATTAAAAAATAGAAAATCAACAAAAAAACTAAAAAATTAAAAGCTACTAAAATTAAGATTAAAAACATTTTAAAAAAGGCCTAAAAAACAAAAAACCAAAAAGAAACATTTAAAAAAAAATAAATCTATATATTTTCAAATGGAAAAAAAAAATAAAAAAACATTTAAAACTAGCAATTGTCCCAAAAGGTACAAAGAGAGGCCGATAGGTTTATTAAATTGGAATTGTTGAATTTTTCTAGAAGAGTTGATTGGTTTGTGGAAAACCTTGTTTTCATGGGCTAGATCATTGTGCAATTACTTTTCTTTAGATGTTTTGTTTATATCTATTTTACAAGGAACACATTGAATGTCTTATTTCATTTTAGAGTAAGTTAATTACCCAAAATCAAGAGGTTAAGTTAATTACACAAAATCAAGAAACCTCTATAGATGGCCAAACATATACGAAGAATACATCTCATTCATATGCAATACCAAATCCATCTTTTCTTTTCTCTGAGTAAAATTTCAAAAGCATGAACACATGCCATTTCATATGCACAATAAGCCCAACTTTTGAAATTTCAATGCTTGGATGCATCCCATTTCAATTCTTGGATGCATCCCATTCATATGCTACAGTAAACCCATATTTTCCTTAAATTTCAATCCATAAACACATCCATTCATGAGCAATAACAGAACCATAAAAAATAAAACCCCCTGACCCATTAATACATTATCTACTCAAAGAGAGGTAAAAGACAAAAGGACATCACTGTCTACGGATCCTCGAGATCCTCGAGATGAGGAGTGTCCCGTGACCCATTAAGGCATTGTCTTCTTAGGAGTGCGAGGTAAGACTAAAGAAAATCACTAGCTATGGATGTTTCATGTCTCCATAAGGCCTTGATGAATCTTCGTTTATTTTGTAAATACAATAATTTGATTGCATTTTAACACTGTAAATACTAAGAATGAGCCCATAAAGAGCAGATAATCAAGAAGGAAACACTTTAATCGTAGACTGGAAATCAGGAATGGTGATTATCTTATAACAACCGAATCCACCTTCTAATAAAATATTCTTCCATTCTTTCTCAGTTCTTTCCTTCCCACCAAAGCAATGCGCCACCATTACCAGATCAAATACTAGAACCAAATTATGATCCAGAACCGACTTCTTTTTCTAGCCACCATTATTATTATCATTACCTCTGTGATTGGAGTCCAACTCCATTACGTTGGATTTTACATTGGATTTTATAGTGTTTTATTTTCGTTGTATTATTATCACCGCCTTTGTGATCTCTTAGTGCTTTAGCTGCATATAAATATTATTTTTTTTTACTTAATAAAAAGAGAAATCTTGTAACACAATGATATATTCATGCTTTGGTGAAGATCTTGATATTTGCAATAAATATATTTGAAATAATATTTGATGAATCAATGTCAATACGAATATAGTTGAGACAAAATCTCATGAATCAATCCCCCTTTTTTTTTAATGTAAATGAAAATTTATTTATATTTTTTTTATTCCATATGTTAATTAATTTATAGTGGAAAGTTCATTTATATTTCTTTTTTATATTCCACGTGTTAATTAATTCATAGTGATTAAAAAAAAACATTTATATTTCTTTTCTATATTCCATATGTTAATTAATTCATAGTGATCTATCAAAAAAATAAGGATTTTTATCAAAATTAATAGAAATTTTAGAAAAAAATGATTTATGATTTATAAAAGTGTGAGACTTCCATAATCTATTCATAAGTTTATTAAAATGCATCATATTTTTAAGAACAACATACTACATTAACTTATTTTATGTATTTAAAAGGTTCTCTATCTACTATTAAGAGAGGGAAAAAAATAGTAAACTAAATAACTACATGCATATTGCTTTGTAAAAGTATCTTTCATATTTCATATTTCTATAAATGGAATATACTTGTCTTATTAAACTTTAATGAAGAAAGCATGTAAAGTAGCTTTGTTATTAACCAATCTAGATCTATCCTAATTTGGGAACTACCAAGTACTAAGAGAAATCAGATATCTTTTTACTTTAAAAAAAATTGCACTCAATGTAATAGATTTTGAATTAATATAAACTCTAACCTAGTCTAGCTTCCTTTAAAATTATACCAGCAAAATGACAAAAAAAGACTAATTAAAAAAAAAATCTTTTACAAAATACTTTGACATCTAATCCTGAAAGATACACAAATGATTTACAAACAATAATCACTTTGTAATAAAAAAAAAACTATAATAATATATTACACATACAAAAAATCATTTCCAAATAAAAATGCGACAATAATATATTACACATATTGCATATATATATAGAATCACAAAATTAATATGTCATGCACAGAGATACACGAACCAAAAAAGTATGAAGAAAGAAAAAAACCTATAATAATATATTACACATACAAAAAATCATTTTCAAATAAAAAAACGACAATAATATATTACACATATTGCATATATATATATAGAATCACAAAAATAATATGTCATGCACAGAGATACATGAACCAAAAAAGTATGAATGATAGATATTTAGGAATCCACTTGAAGGGTCAGGATTGCATTGATATCTGCAACCTTCATTATGATAGAGCTTCGTACAGACATTGCATTTAACTCCGCAGTCTTTATGGCACGTTTCAATATATTTAATTGGAATATTTAACTCTATTATCAGAGTTATATTTAAGATTTTTGTGATTTATAATGTAAAAGAAAGTCTTTCAGATTAATCACATAGTTGGAATTTGGTTGAAGTTTTGAACCAACTAATATGGTTCATCTTTACGACAAGGTGAAGATGAACCACCTTCCCTGAATATGAACCAGATTAGTTGGTTCTAAACGTCCACCAAATTCTAATTATTTGATTAATCCGAAAAACTTTCTTCTAAATTCTCATAGTTTTAAGACTAAATGGTTATAATATTGATAATCTGGACCATTCAAATTCCATCCTAACTGTTGTATGTGCATTGCTGAATTAAATTGCATCCAATAACTGACTGCAGTATATACATTAAATTATATAACACAATATTAAAATATATACATTCTTGAACTGAATTAAATTATTTCCCATGCCCGTTAATATTAAGGGAAGTTGTGTCCAACCACGGACTCCCACTCAATGCCCCCGGGCTTGCGGGATGACGATCGGCTGGTCATCCAGGACGACAGAGAGCTCACTGCGGGCATCGTCCCACTTGGAAACCTTGGTGGCACCCAGGTAAAGCTTTGGGAATCAAACAACATACCAGCGGACTGCACAACTGCAGCCAGGTGAAAGCGCACTTCAGACCCTCCTTCTTGCTCTCGCCAATGAAATGCCCATTGATATGTAAATTGGTCCCAGAGACAAGGGAGAAATCCCGATCCTTCTTGCCATGAAAGAACAACATAATGCCGTCCCCATCAAGGGAGCAGAGCATTTTTCATTGCATTGGCTCACTGGAGAGGCAGAAAGGGAGGAAATGGTTCGAATGCTTCCAACAACATCATTTTCAACCTGACTAGCTTCCTCATACATGGCCTGGAATATGATCCCTTTCTATAGTATTGACATCGCAAAATGGTTAAAGATATTTAGGAAAGGTAGTATCCTCCTGTAGAATACAGTTGAGAGTCCAATTTGTATTAAACAATTAATCACAATTTAAAAAATTGTCCAATTATACATACATATTGTAATATGATGTATGAACCATGTCTAGCAATATGTAATCTGTACACTTTTCAGAGCCAATGACATTCCTAACCTTTGCATCAACAGAAAAACCCTACAGGAACATCAGTGGAACTCAACCTTGAAGACCTAGTAGATGCAGGAGAGCTAATATCAAAAGTGCCAACTTCTACTTTGCCGAAAAAGCTATAACAATACCAGCTGTGATTGTTGAAATATTCTGAGCATGTGACAAACCATCTCCCACTATACAACGCACTGTCGCAGCATCTGTTGATAATCTTGCACTTATTGCACAAATTTGGAGTTTGGATAATCACCAATATGATATACCTAATGTCTAACCAAGGAGAATACAAAACAATCTTGCTAAATGTCGATGATCGTATAGGTCACACAAGCCTGTCACCAGCAACAGTAAAACAGTAGATCTGTGTTGGTCCCTTGAGGAGGCATGTTGCTTGCAAAAGTGCTCATATTCTGGCTTCTTTTCGAAGCTTATGTGGAAGTTCGTAAAAACTGGCAATAACAATTGGAAACATGAGACTAAAAATAGGAAATGTAACTCCATGAACAACTACTTCAATAGATCCCAGTATGAACACTAGAGTCTTTGCCTTGTTGAGAGATCCTAGGCGTGAAACAACTTTTTTCCCATGTTTTAACTAACCATCCTCGACATCTCCCTGATTTTTGGATGAAAGCCAATTCATGAAGCCCTTCTTTGGCTTGCTTTTTCCCACTTGAACATTTTCCTGGAGACCAACTCCACCGGGCAACGAAAATAAAAAAGAAACAGAGTTACAACTGCCACCAATTCCCAATGATCCACTGCTTATAGATCATCTAAGAGATGTGTTTCCTGCAAATATATAAGCTGGGAGAATGGTCCAGATGGGTTCATGATGAGATGAGAGTGTGGACCTGACATTAACATTTCTCATGTCCATTAATAACTCTGCATGAGTAATGAGTAACGAAGAAGAGACACCTCACGAAGCCTGTTGCAAAATATCATATAATTTTTGTTGTTTGAGCAATATTTGTAAATAATGGGATGGAGAAGAATTATTTTATAAGCAAGTGGATATTATATTGTCAATATATGTGTTGTTCGTTAATAAAGATTAAAAACCGAAGCATTTCAAAAAATTACCATTTTCAACAATACAGCCACGTTGAATGACAACGATCATTTCATCATTTTTTACAATAGCCAGACAATCTGCAACAATAAACATTCTTTTATATATCATAATTCTATCCAGAGCTTCTTGAACGACTCTTTCCGACTCTGCATCCAAGGCATGGTAGCTTCATCGATGAGGAGAATTCGGGGATCTTTTAAAATAGCCAAGGCAATCGCAATCCTTTGCTTTTGAGCTCTCTTCTGCTCAACATAACAGCAACAAAATAGAATTACTAGGATAAATCGTGCAAACACTCTTTTAAAAAAAACATAAATTAAAGTTAAAACAGATAAAAACACAATGAAAATAAAACACTGTAAAATCCAAAATGCATGGCCATGCAACAAAGAAAATACACTTGAACAAAAAACAAGGCAAGCCAATGCAATGCATTGTATTGAAGAAAATGATGAGATGAAAGTGAGAACTGTGAGATGCTTAATACTAATAAGTACTTGCCAAAAGTGAGGGAAGAAGAATAACAACAACAACTCGCAGGGAAAAAGCAGTAAGGCAACTCAATCGTATTTGGAAAAAGCAGTCACACTTCAAATCAATGGTCGAAAGTGTCTCACCTGATCCAACAGAGCAAGGTAAAAGTGTTGACGATTGTTGATGCATAGGAAGGCCTATCGGCCTAATCAATATACATATATATATACATCTATATACATACACACACACACACACACACATATATATATATAGATATAGATATAATAACATTAGAAATTTTATAAACTATATTTTTTAGATTTAGAAAAAATTTCATACATACATATCTATATATCTATATATATATATATTATATATATATTATATATATATATATAGGTGAGTATAGCTCGATTCATGCATGTAGCGCCGCTAGCTAGGGTCGCGCTGCCACGAGCAGGTGGGCGATGAAAAACAGGCATAATTTCTTTGTTTTGTTTTTTATTTAAAAAAAAACAAAACAAAAAAATTGTTCCTGCTCACCATCACCCGCCTGCTCATTGCAGCGCGGCCTTGGGCGGCGGCGCTACATGCATGGTTCGAGCTATACTTCACCCCAATTCCATGCACGATTAACACTATGATGGTGAGTGTGTGGTACTTGGACTCAAGTTCCTTGTTCCACATGACAGGGTGTAGAGAGTTTTCAGTGAAGTGGAGGACAAAGATCTCAAGATGCATATTGAGCTTGGCGACAACAAAAGGTACAGTTCTACCAGGATTGGTACACTAACATTTAAGAGGAAGTCAAGATACCCTCTTTAGCTAAAATATTTTATGTTTGTACTAGGCTTGAAGAATCACCTCATCTTTGTAGTAGTTTTGGAAGACCATGACCATGATGTGATCTTCAGTAAAGTAAAATCCTTTCTGAGATACATAGTTACTGGGTAAGTGAAGAAGATTGGGTTTTTTTTAAGAACCTATATAAACTTGATGTGGAATATAGTGTTGCATGAAGCAATAAGTTAGAGAAAGTGCAGAGTCATGATGTCGGTGAACTATGACATAGGGTATTGGGCCATTTATATCATGGTGCCTTAAAAATCATGCAACAATTAACCACTAGCCTACCTAAAGGATCACTTGAGTGGCATGATGTCTGCAAGGATTGTACCTTGGGAAAGTATGTAAAATCCACATTCCATGATCGAGAGAACAAAGCAAATACAGTCTTTGGAGAAAGACCACTCTAATGTTTGTGGACCCTTCCCAACAACCTCCACTACTATACATAAATAATTTGTTACAATTATTGATGATTTCTCAAGAAAGGTTTGGATTTTCTTCATTTAGAAGAAGGATGAGACATTCTCAAAATTTATAGAATTCAAGGCTCCAATTGAGAAAAAGACCAAAAATAATGTGAAGGCTCTTAAGAGTGACAATGGAGGTGAGTATGTTTTGAATGACATCAAGGAATGTTGTGCCAAATAAGCAATTCGAAGAGAACTGACAGCTCCCCACAACTGATATCAGAATGGGGTATCTAAGAGAAAGAACCAGAGCATTGTGGGAGTTGTAAAAGCTATGTTATATGACCAAGTCCTGCCACTATATTTGTGGGCAGAGGTATGTAACACAACAGTCTACTTACAGAACTAGAGTCCTCATTTTATTCTTGGTATGATTAGACTGGAGGAGGAATTCTCGGGGATAAATTCAAATGTGTCTCATTTCATAATTTTTGGAGTCTCTTTTTACTGCCATGTTGCCAAGGATTCAAGGAATAGACTTGGTGGACAACAAAGTCGAGAGTTTTTATGGGTTACAACAAAACTCCACACAATTACCAAGTGTACTCACCTTTCATCAGAATCACATTTGTGTGAAGGGATGTAAAGTTTGATGAAGAGAAAATAATGAGATGTTGTCTTGAGAGGGAGATTCAAATACCACGAGAAGAGGAGATTTTAGCTCCAAAGGCTCCAAAGTAGGAGTCTTAGGAAGTTATGGAGCATGCAGAAATAGAGGAGCAGAAAGGAGGTAGAGTGGAGACATCCACTCAAGCAGAACCATCTAGAGATGGTAGAAATAGAACCAAGGAAGTTGATATATTGGTGCAAGATGTGAGCGAGAATGCCGGAGCTTGTCCGCATTTTCACATGTAAAGGAGGTCACTTGAGAGGTACATTGACTACATGGCTCTAATGACTGAACTTGTAGAGATTGATCCATCCCCCTTTGAGAAAGTAGTTGAGGAACCAATTTGGGTTTATGTAATGGCGAAAGAATATGAATCCATCATGAAGAATAATGTCTTGGATGTGCTCTCAAGATTGGAATATAAATTTGTTTTTTGTTCAAGATGGATCTTCAAGGTTGAGCATGAAATGTATGGAAGCATAGAGAAGTATAAGGCCATAACTGTGGCCTAAGGATTCTCTCAAGTTGAGGGACTTGACAATGAGGAAAAGTTTTCTCATGTAGCAAGGTATTCATCCATTAAATCAATTCTTTCACTTTCTATGGATATGAGGTGGAAGATCCACCAGATGGATGTAAAAAAAACATTTCTCAATGGTGTTATTGGGGAGGAAGTGTACATAGAGAAATGAGAAGTTTTTGAGACATTTGGTTGGGAGTCTAATGTGTACATACTCAAGTGAACATTGTAGGGTCACAAACAAGCACTTAGAGTATGGTACACTTGGATTGATAGTTCTCTCACTCGATTAGGCTTCACCAAAAGTGAGGCATATGTGAACCTCTATCATATTTTGTAGAAGTTAAATTTCTTATCATTTTTTTATGTTTTGATGATTTACTATTGATAGGTGATGCGGAGGTGATCAACTCTTGTAAGGAGGACCTTGCAAGGGAATTTGAGATGAAATATATGGGTCCCATACACTACTTCCTTTCTCTGGAAGTATGGAAAGGTGATGGGGAATTATATGTTTCTCAAGGAAAGTATGCCACCGGGATACTGTCGAGATTTCACATGGAGAGTTGTAAGCCCATGGATACACCTCTAGAGACGAACTCGAGGAAGGAAAATTCCACTTCAAGTGAAGAGGTTGATGCTACCATTTATTAACAACTAGTATATTCACTGATGTATCTTGTGAGCACATGAACAAATATGTGATATGAAGTAAACCAGTTGATCCAAGCTATGGTTAGGTTGACCAAATTATATTGGAAGTAAACAAAGAATGTTTTACAGTACCTTACAGGCACTACTCAATATGGATTATAGTACATAAATATGGAGAGAGTGAAGCTTTGTGGCTTCATAGATGCAGATTGGGAAGGGAGTCAATCCGACTGAAAGAGTACAACAAGTAGAATTTTCAATCTTGAGTCCGCAACAATCTCCTGGTATAGCAAGAAGTAAAGGTCTATGGCACTCAACTGAGAAGAAGTTTAATACATGATTGTAATTAAAGAAACATGTGAGGTGAAATGTATGAGAAAGATACTTGTGGGACTGTTTTCTTAGGATATCTATCCAACTATGATATATTGTGATAATCAGATTTGTATTAAGCTCTTTGAGAATCTAGTATTTCACAATTGATCCAAGCATATAGATATTCGGTACCATCATTTATGGGACTCTGTGTAGAGGAGGATAATGTTGCTACAATACATTTTGACTAAGGAACAAGAGGCTAACATCTTGACAATGGCTTTGTCAAGAGGGAAGTTTGAATTCCATAGGTGCATGATAGGGGTGGTTGAAAATCCATTTCTTCCTAAGAGGGAGTGTTCATAAGTGTAGCAAGAAAGGCTCAAGTTCACTCAACCCTCGTCAAATTTAGTAAATTCAAAATTTCCACATCAGTAGACAACTTGGAGGCAGTTAACTGAGGTGACATGGATATTGTGACTCAATTATCTTTGTATATTCAAGTTAGTTGGCTTGGAGTTCAATTTGCATGTGTTGATTTCTAATTTGTTGAAATCCAGTTGAGTTATTTCTAGTAGTACTCAGTTAAACTAATTGTAACATTTAATAGAACTAGCTGGGGGTCAGTTGTGCAGTGGGACAATAGTCTAACTCAGAGATCATCTAGTTAATTGATCAATAAACCAAAAATAGCTCATGCATGCAAGGAATTCAAGTTTCTCAGTTATGGTGGAGATTCCAAGGCAGTGAAACATCAATTCGAGACTAGTCTTGAGTGTACATGTGTTGGATAAAATCAATCATCAATCCTTGGGAATTGTGAAATCAATTTCGAGGAAATTCCTAAAGAATAGTGGTCAATTTCCTTAGGATTTGTGAAAGAAAATAAGAGCTCATGTGGAATGAGAAATGGACTAAGTCTAGGGTAGAGCTTCTTATTGAGCAGAGAGAATAGTTATTCACTTGCAAGTTGAGCTCAGAGTGAGAAAGATATTGTAATACATTCTCCATTCATCTCATTAATGCAAGCAGGCTTAAGGGGTCTTTACCAGTTAGTTTCCCCTAGATAAATCTGTATATTTGTAAACATGATTGATGCATTAATGTTGTTCTAAATTTGAATTAATTTCCATAGAGAAATAGAGTAGAATTGTGTCACTTGATTTAGATTAAATTTCTTGAGGAGTTGTGATTCTATCACCATATTTCTACAATATTTTAGCATAATATTTTGAGGTAGATGAATGTTTTATAGCAATAGTCCCTTCCAAGGTAGGATTATAGCAATCAATTTCTCCCTTGACCACCATTACTTTAGCATTGATCAATCCAACTTGTAATGTTTCACTTTAAAAAGTGATATCTAGTTTCCTATATTGTTAAAAAATATTTTTCAATAGCCTTTGCACAATATAATGAGATGTAGATAACTACATCACATTTTTTATGTCATAAATCTTGGATATGGTTTCTATATTCATGCATAATTTTTAAATATTTTTGTAGGTTTTTTCTATTATTGTGCTTTGCTAGAAAACCATCCAAAATTAATATTGTTAAAAATAGGTACCATGAGTTACTTTGTACCATAATTTAAGTAAGATTTTGAATAAAAAAATGATAAGAATTAGATGTAAATAAATATACTTACTGCCCAACGCCATTATTTATGATTTCCTCGACACTTATTTAGGAGTAAAATTTTAGATGTATATACTTATTAGTTGTTATCACCCACCAAATTCTATCCAAGTACTTATGCCTAAGAAAGGAACAAATTTATCCACTTCACGTATTTAATTTGTTAATTCCTACCAAAGAAACACTATAGTATTCAATTTTCCTATTTAGCACTATCAATTTATCATTGACCAATGTACGTTATAATTTTTTATGCATATTTTCCTAATGCATGAAGGTATGTTACAATGTCCTATTATCTTATGTTACTTAAACATTTTCAAATTTGACTCTATCAAATTACATAAAAAAAATGAAATAACAATAAAATCGATAATTATAATTATTAATTAAAACATTTTGACTTAGTCAAATTCAATAAAAGAAACACTAAAATAAAATAATTATCAATAATTAATAATTAAACCAACCTAGATTCATGTTAACTTCATATCTATCAAGAGCTGAGAGGGATCAAATTGTACCTTGAGAGATTCTAGATATGAAATATCTGGAGGTGCAAACCTTTCCTCAAATTTTGCACTCAAAAAAAGGGTTTTCACCCTTAGAAATTTGATTCCACCTTGAGAGATTTGATCCCTCTTAGCCTTTGATAGATTTGGAGTTATGATGTATGTTTGTCGGTTTCTAGCTTGATTTGTTGATACTAAGCCATAAATATTCACACCATATAAGTCATAGGGAATCATCCATTATATCACTTGTAGGACTTGAACCTGGGTGGGGAGGTTTTCATTCCTTTCCCCCGACCACCCAAGGTAACCGTAATTGAAAAATTAAAAATAATTTTTTATTACAATTAAAAATATGTTTTTTACTTTCAAAGTTTAGTGACTAACTGAGAAACAAAAATATGGATCAATTATTCACTAATTGTGATGACTAATTATTATTCTTAAATATATGAAATTTTCAGTAACTGTAAATAAAAATGAATTTTAATTGCTATATTATTAATCTAAAAATAAATTTAATCGCTATATTATTAATCTAAGTAATAAAGAACTAAAGTAAAATAATATGGAATGTAGTAGAAATTTGATTTCTTAGGCTATGTAATAATTCATTCTTTTTGTTGTGTGTTGCTAAGAAGCAATGTGCCAAATAACGTAAAAAGAATTTAATTTTGATGACATGTCAATATGTTGAAAACAATTGTGATTACATTTAATTAGAATTATTTATCACACAACTATTAGTTGTTTCTGAGAAACTTAAAAAATGCATAAAACCCTAATTTCTAATGTCATATGAAAAAAATAAATATTATGTTCTTTGATCTTATTTGTGTAGAAATTAATATGTACATTCAAAACTCCTCATGAAATTTACTAAATCACAAGATTCGAAGCTACAAAATTGATCTGCAGAAGTTAATTCACCATCCAGAACAAAATTTCATAGAAATGCAAAAGGAAACATCACACACACACACAAAGATTTATCTAGGGGCAAGAAACTTCTCAAAACCCCTTCCTATTTGTATTACATTAAGCAAACACTAGATATGAAATATATATGCTTTCTCAAGACTGAGCATACCTTGAGCATACCTTGCAAGTGTATAGTCTATCCCTCTGCCTAACTATTTGACTATGGCCAATGCTTAGCCAATTCTCAAGCCCTCCAATCTCATATTTCCTTGCATTGTTCCTTGAGGAATTAGGCCCCTATTAATTAGGAAATATCGTCATCTAGATTGTGAAATTCTTTTGGGTCCCTCCTCTGATTGGATGCACTGCCTGTATACACAAGAATAGACTACAACTTATAGTACACTACCTTGGAATCTCCATCTCAACTAGGTAACTCAAATTCTCTACATCCATGAGCTAATTTAGGTTGATTGATTTGTTATCTCGATGATCATTGAGTGTGGTTGATGTTCCACTTCAACAACTTAGCCTTCCACTAGTTCCTCCAATAGTGAGAAATAGTTTAACTCAACATAACTCAAATTGACTGAATTAAATTGCTACAATTGATATTAGCTCAACCTAGACTCCTAAACTTTAGGAAACCACTGCACAAAACTGAAGTTCATGCCCCTAACTTGAATTAACTGTGCTAGACCTCTATTTTTTATGAATCAACTCAGGTAAAATGAACTTCAATTCATTAACTAGAATTAAGTGTTCTTAGTTGAGGGAAAAGAGCCAAGTCACCTCAGTTAACTCCTCCAAGTTTTCTTTTAATGTGGAATCTCAAATTTCCTCAATTTGATTAAGGAAAAAATCAAAGTTGAGACTTTCTTATTTCATTTTCAACACTCCCTCTGAGAAAGAAAGGGATTATCAACCACACTTATCTTTCACCTATGGAATGTACTACATGAAACACCTCTCACTTTGTTTCTTCTACTACAACATCTGCAAGTAAGAAGCATTCAAAAAACAAATTGAATCAAATGTGTCGACAACCATCTACTAGGAAAATTATGTTGTTGTTGACTTTGCTACTGAGCCTCCTTCTATGTTTTCAAAACTCCTCTGCACTCCTTAGTATCTGAATTACATTCATCCTCCTACTACTGAATAATGTGGGTCCCCATACAAGGTAATGATCCATGAGGAGAATTCTTCAATGGACCCTACCAAAATTTCTATAAATCTTGCACTAAGGATCTACATCGCTCCACCTCGCCCTTGGAGGCATGGTTGCATGTGCTCCCTCTTCTTAATTCGCTCAAACTCTCCCCTTATGGTGTTGAAAAGTTTAACTAGGTTTGGTCTTCATAATAAAAGGTAATTGTGATTTTTATAAATGATGAAAAGAAGAAAATAAATTTATTATTGTAATGCTTGATTCATGCGTTTCATGAGAAAGAGATTTTATTTTTAGATGGCTCCCATTGAGAGCCTTTAGTATTTGTCATTAATATCAAAAGAGTCAATTTCATGTATGAATAACCCTTCTTGGGGGTATTACAAATGTATATGAGTCTATAGAATTTTCTAGAAGCCCTACCAAGGCAAGAACACATTCTCCTCTTCATGTTGACCACAAGATAAAGAAAAATATCATATATTCTCACCAAAATGAAGAGACAATGATTCATAATTCATGTCATCTTATTTATGATGGATAGAATACTATATATAGGGACCTCACCCTATTCCACAACGATAGAAGTTCAGATCATCTCTAAGATTCAGATGAGCATTTCAAGAGGAAGTTTCGGTGCCACACAGTTTGGATGTAAAAGAGGGAACTCAAATAGATGAGGAAGAAAGAGTGAGGATTGTTTTGGGCTAGTCACAGTGAATAAGTTCAGAGATGTCTATGAAATTTCAGATGAAAATTACATAGGTAACTTCAGATATGAGTGCAGAGACTGTTTCAGTGATGGAGCTTAGTGAATGGTACAAGATGGAAAAGATAAGCTTGGTGCTATCTCATAGGGAAGTGTCTTTTTGTCTCGGTGTCATAACAAGTTCATAAACACAGTCTTGGTGCCATAATAGTTCGTTGCAATCATAGTTCATTAATGATGCTATTGTGTTTCGGTACCATCTCACTGATAAAGGCTCAGTGAAGGAATCAATGTTATCAAGAACTCGGTGCCATCACAATGTCTTAGTAATATGACATTGAGGAGGTATCACACTAAAGGAGATATCAATGTCAAGACAAGGATAAGATCTCACTGGTAACAATGTATTGATACTAAGATGGTCAATGTGGAAGAGGAGTCAAGAGGAAGGTTGACTGTCAAGAGAATTTGTATCTTGGTCTTGGAGTGGAAAATAGGTCAAGGGTGTTGGTCTTGGTATCCATGAATTAGAATCTCTATAAGAATAATTTGTGTGTTTTTTCCTCTCAAAGAGTGAGAGGTTTTGGCCTTGGATGATAACATACATTCTGTGTGTCTTGTCTATTTATGTTCATGCATTGGTAGTTGTTTGATGAAAAAGAACAATAATAATCCAAGTTGATCTAGATTTAAACAGGAACGCAATAAAATATAGAGATAACCATATACACAAATATGCAACGGAAATAATACTTCATTTCATTAATGGAAAATACTGAAATATGCTTACAACCGGAAATAGAAATAAACTGGCTAGGGCGATGGTAGCTTATCTCTGAGAAGAGATGTGTGGCTACATGCCTCTGAACTGTTATGAACTGTGTTACAATGAGGCTCGAAGGCCTATTTATTGTTGAGAAAAAATGGAAAAACCCTTCACATTCCAAAACCTAACCCTAGAAGATGAAACGCCAAATTGTGGGCCCCGTTTTTGGGTAAGTTGGTACATCAACTTCCTAGGGTCGCGAATTGGTTGTATTATCTCCGTTTGACGTGCATGATAGCCCGTTTGAAAGATCTCTCCGAAGACTACGACGAAAAAGATAGAACTATCGCTGGTGGTAGATTTCCCAAAAAATGTCGTTTAAGGCCTCAAAACGGCTCCGGAAGTTTAGGACCCAAAAAATTGCTAAAAATAGTAAATTGTGCTATAATTACGGAAACTAAAAAAACTGAAAGAAGCACTAGAGGAGATCCAAGTGGAATTAGTGGGTGGCCACCAATATCCACCTTGATCACAAGTAGAACAAGATCCTAAACTAATGTTGTAAAAAGTGCTCACAAGAAGTTACCAATGAAGAGAAATCAACTAATTCATGATGTTGTATATTTCTCAACATGGTATCAGAGCTAAGGTGACTAGGTAAAGGAAAATGGAATCTAATCAAAGAGACACTCAATTATAGAGTTCAAGAAAGGCATCAAAGTAGGTTGAAGCATAACAAAGTGAAGTCAAGATCTACATCTAAGTATCAAACCCTAGATCGAAGAAGAAGTCTACACCAGCAAAAGTTTTGGATACTGTAAGTCATGATTAAAAGACAACAAAGATCCCCATCAAGTTGAAGAGATATAGAATGCAAGGTAACCCAAAGTATAAACATCTAAGAGAAGCATTTATAATACTAAGATAACATTATCTGAAAAAGTCAAAACCCTAGAAGCATTCATGATCTACACTCATTCATCAGCGAAGAAGTTGAAGTATCTTGAAGACAAAGAAGGATAAAGGCATTGTCATAATCTTCAAAAGGTTATAAGGAAATTTCCCTCTTATTGAAGCAAGGTATCCTCCCTTATCCTTAAAGAAGATCATCCAAAAGGGCACTAATACATATTAATCAACCACCATCAAAGGGATCAAGTTGAAGATTTCATCTTTACTTGTCAAGCATCTTTTATTATATGATCTAGTCTAGTAAAATGACTTCATTTTGCAAGGAGAACTATAATATGGTTGGGTCATCAAACTTACTTTCATGGAAAAAGGAAGATAGACATAGTCGTCAAAGAAAGTGAAGTCATTGATCATATCAATGAAAAAGTCTCCAACCATCTGAAGTTCAAGTTTTATCTGAATACATGGAAAGGGATGAAAGAGTTCAATGGATTCTTATGAAATCATTCAAAGGTCCCCTCATTCCCTATATAACATGATTGGACACATGAAAGAGATATATGAAAAGTTAGTAGAACTATTCTCTGAAGAAAGGTCATATCACTTAGATCTGATCCACCCAAATTGAAGGTATCCAAGGATGAAGGGATATCTTCATAAGATATCAACTGCAAGATCTGGGAGAGAAGACATAATTATAATTGTTCTAAATTCACTAATCAATGAACAAGGAAATATTGTCCTATGTTAAAGAAGGGAAATATCAAGAAATATAGAGAAGAATTCTATTTCACTGAAGAAATGGAGGAAGCTTAAAAGAAGGAAGTCCAAGAAAGAAGAGAAGCATTAAAAGTAAGAGCTCATGACATCATCATAGGAAACATGAAAGATGTCTAGAACAAAATCTATCATAGTCAACTATGAAGGATATAGCTCTTGGGAACCTCATTGAAATATCAAGTAACACTTATGGGAAAAAGGAGGAAGTCATCCATGACAAGGCACATCATACATCAGTGAAAAGGTAACATTTGTTGTATAGGGATATGCAAGATCCTCAAGGTTCTTTAATAGAATATTCATCATAATTTTCACCAATCTAGAGAGGAAGCAAGTTTTTCATGAGGAGCTCCAACTTGAGGAATTCATGGGATGATGTTATGATGTCATAAGAGATGAAGAAAATCAAGGGGTTGAAGATCTTTTCAGTCTAGGAAGCTACTAAAAGAAACCTAGATGACCTAAAGGTAAATGAGGTATGTATGCTTGTATTCAATATTATAAAGTCATGTTTTATGGTTATAAGTAACCTAGATCAGTGCTCTATCTTGAGAAGCATGATCAAAGGAAAGGAGTCTCATCCTATGAAAGGATGTTAGAAGGCATAGCTTACACTATATGAAATCAACATAATATGTCCTCATATGAAATATGAGGTGGTTGAGGAACTCTGATTGAAATATCTTAGGAATGAAATTCTTGGATAAAGGAAGGAAGAGATCGTGTTACATAAAACCATGGTAAAGGAAATGAACATCTGAATGACGAAGAAAATTCAACTAAGATATCTCCATGAAAGATATGAAGACTGATGGATTTTGAAAAGGAAAGAGGCCCTCGA
>APFE030900238.1:171700-224436 GCA_000404065.3 Pinus taeda | reverse complement strand
ATGGACTAATGGATCACTTTCTGATGATGACATGTTTGACTCATGAATGAAAGTAATGGATGGTCAGTGCCCTACGGAAAAGTTGCAAACATGAACACTCCTAGATAATGAAAAGAATTTCATTACATTGTGAGGAGGATTTATTCAAGTAGATGGTCGTCCCATCATTTGCACTTGAGGAGCTGATGTAGGTCCCTAATTAAGAGGCAGTTTGGAAACAAGTTTCTTATTTGGAAGAAACTTGGAAATTCCTAAGCTAAGAAGGAGCTTAGGTACATTGCTTTATTGGAATAGATATGTACTCCCTAACTCAAAGGGAGAGATAGATACATCATTTTTGTGCTCACCTAGGAAGACAAAATGGAGGATTGAGTAATCATATGACATCTGATGCTTTTTGAGGATGAGATAGGGAACCCAAGATAAGAGTAGTTGTGGAAGACCGATATTATTTGAGCATTGGGAATTGAAGATAATAATAGTCCTAGTGTAACACAACCATGAGAACCTAGGTGGAGTATGTCCCAGGAGAGACAATGATTAGGGTGTCTATAAATCATTGGTCTTGCTAGAATTGAGCTCAGATCTTGTGGAGAGATAGAGTTGTTATTCAAGGCCATGCTATGTGGAAATGTTGGTTGATATGATGATATATAGATGGTTTACCTATCTAATTCTTCTTATGAGAAATTCTTCAGATTGTGAATAACCAAGTATGATTATGAATACCTCCCTAGTTAAGAGGGAGTGTTGAAAAGTGTAACTAGGTTCGGTCTTCATAATGGCATGTAATTGTGATTTTTCAAAATGATGAAAATAAGAAAATAAAATTATTATTGTAATGATTTCTTCATGGGTTTCATATATGAATAACCCTTATTAGGGACATTACAAATGTACATGAGTCGATAGAATTTTCTAGAATCCCTCCAAAGACAAGCACAAGTTCTCCTCTTCATGTCCGCCTCAAGATAAAGAAAAATCTCATGTCGTCTCACCTAAATGAAGACAAAACAATTCATAATTCATGTCATCTTATTTATGATGGACATACTACTATATATAGGGACTTCAGCCTATTCCAAAGTGACAGAAGTTCATATCATATCTAATATTCAAATGACCATTTCAGGAGGAAGTTTCAGTACCATACAGTTCAAATGTAAAAGAAGGAAATTAGTTAGACGAGGAAGGGAGAGTGAGCACCTTTTTGGGTTAGTCACAATGAATAATTTCAGAGATCTCTCTGAAAATTTGGGATGAAAATTATAGAGGTAACTTCAGATAGGAGTGCAAAGACTATTTCGTTGAAGGATCTCATTCAAGGGTACAGGATGGCATAGATAAGCTCGGTATTATCTCATAGTGAAGTGTCTCTTAGTCTTGATGTCATAAAAAATTTAGAAATACAATATTGGTTCCATAACATTTCATTGCAATCATAGTTTGTTGATGATGCTACTGTTTTTCGGTACCATCTCACTGATAAAGGCTTGATGAAGGAATTAATGTTATCAAGAACTCGGTGCCATTACAAGATATTGGTAATATGACGATGAGGAGGTCTCACGGGAAAGTAGATATCAATGTTACGACAATGATAATATCTTTGTGGTCAAAATGTCTCGATACTGAGAAGGTCTAACTAGAAAAGGAGTCAAGAAGAAGCTTAACTATCAAGAGAATTTGTGTCTTGCTCTCGAAGTGGAAAATAGGTCAAGGGTCTTGGTCTTGGTATTCGTCAATTGGAATCTCTATAGTAAGAATTTGTGTGGGTTTTTCTCTCAAAAAGTGAGAGATTTGGCCCTTGCTGATAGCCTACATTATGTGTCTCTTGTCTATTTATGTTCATGCCTTGGTAGGTGTTTGATGAAGAATGAAACTATTAATATAAGTAGAAGAAGATCCTAATCTAAAGTTGTAAAAATCACTCACAAATAGTTACCAATCAAGAGAAAACACCTAATTCATGATGCCATAGATTTCTCAACATCCTGGATGTCTCCACTCTAATTCTCCATTTTTGGCTGCTCCACAACTCCCTAAGGCTTCTTCTGAGGTTACATGTTGAGAGGACTAACATGCTCCCTCTCAACCACCATATCTATAGTCTCTTCCTTGATCTTCAAGGCTTTGCATGAAACTTCTACCTAAAGTGCATAGAGGTTCTTGAATCAATCCTTGATTTGTTTCACCTGCCCCGTGTCTATGTGTCTCAGGAAATCTATCCCTTTATTGACAATCACATCGTAACCATGGTCTTCCAATAATACTACAGAGATGATATTTGTATTTAAACCTAGAACAAGCATCACATCATTGATTCTGAAAGGGGAGCCCAACTCCCTCTAAAAGTTGACTGTACCAATCCCGACCTCATTCTACCTTTTGTCATCTCCAAAATCAATGTTCATGTAGAGATATTTCTCCTCCAAGTCACTAAAAAATTCCTTATTTTATGTCATGTGGGATGAGGTACCACTGTCTAAGTACCACATATTTCCCATCACTGTGCTTGTCATGCATGCTATAAGACTGAAGTCAATCTTGAAATGTGAAGCCAAAGCTTCACTTACTACTACTGCAGGCTCCTTCTTGCTTGCCTTCTTATGCGAACAGTTAGTGGCATAGTGCCCTTAGTCGTGACAGTTGAAACAATTGATTTTGGACAAGTATTTCTTCTTGCCCTCTTGGTTGGAATGAGCCTTGCATTGGGACTTCTTCCCATTGGTCTTCATTCCCTTACTTACTAAAGAAAAGTCCTCTTTCTCTTATTTGGATGAGGTCCCATATCTGGTATTCTGTATTATTTCCTCTTATAAGAAATCAGACCATAAGCGCTCCAAATTTCATAGTTTCTCCCTCCCATTCATTTAATATTGACAGTTGTGCTAGCTCTTGGGGAGGCCAAGAATGGATACACTTA
This sequence comes from Pinus taeda, assembly GCA_000404065.3. NCBI lineage: Eukaryota > Viridiplantae > Streptophyta > Pinopsida > Pinales > Pinaceae > Pinus > Pinus taeda. The sequence goes on along the minus strand of APFE030900238.1, from coordinate 221,510 downwards.
CCAAATCATCTTCTGCTATAGTATCACCAACTTGAACAAGTTCATCATGACATTATGTGAACATGCTTAGGTACTGCAGAATAGTCTCATTCTTCTGCATCTTGATATTTCAATGTTTATCCTTGAGCGTCATCTTCCTATGGTCACTGATATTCTAGAATAGATATGTCAATGTCTATGAAATTTCATACATAGTCTCTTTCCCATGGATATTTGAGGCAATATGATCTCTTACTCCCTCCAATATGTTTCTCCTCGCCTTGGCTACACACTTCTTCCACTATGTTAGATCCTAAGCATAAGATGTTGTTTGTTTCAAGATATCATTATCAATGAATTCCTTCAGCCTATTATCCTCTAGCACTACCCCCATTCGGTCCTTCCAAGCAACATAATTTGAGTTTCCCTCAAGGGAATACTCAAGCCTTAGTCCATAGAAAATCATCATTTTAGCTTTGAATAATTGATCCTACAAATCTTCTCCTCCTGCAATGACAACTTCGAAATATCTCATCTACAATTAATCTTGCTTCGGTATATGTAGAAATTAATGTGTAGATTTGAAATTGCTTATGAAATTTACTAAATCACAAGGGTCAAAGCTACTCTACTAGTCTGTGGAAGTTAATTCACCATTTAGAACAAAAACCATAGACATGAAAAAGGAAGAATCACACATGAACATAGATTTATCTAGGGGAAAGAAAATTCTCAAAGCTCCTTCCTATCTATATTGCATTAATCAAAGAACAGAGATGAGATACATATGCTTTCTCAAGCCTAAGGACACCTTGCACATGTATACTCTATCCCTTTATCTAACTGACTAACTATGGTCAGTACTTACCGAATTTTTAATCCCTCCAAGCTCTTATTTCCTTACATTGTTCATTGAGGAATTAGGTCCTTATTAATTACAAAATTACCTCATTGGGACTATGCAATTCCTTTAGATCCCTCCTTTGACTACATGCACCACCTGTACACATTGGAATAGTCTACAACTGATAGCACATTACCTTAGAATCTCCATCTCAACTGGGTAACTCTAATTCTCTAATTGCATGAGCTAATTTAGGTTGATTGATTAGTTATCTGGATAATCATTGGGTCTGGTTGAAGTTCCACTTCGACAACTTGACCTTCCACTAGTTCCTCCGATAGTTAGAACTAATTTAACTGTCCATAAATCAATTTGATTGAATTAAATTTCTACAACTGAAATTAACTCAACCTAGGCTCCTAAAATTTAGGAACCCATTGTGAAAAATTGAACTTCATGCCCCTAACTCAAATTAATTGAATTATACTCCTATTTTTTAGGAATCAACTCAAGTAAATTGAAGTAACCTAAACTTCAACTCGTTAAGTTGAATTAAGTTTTCTTAACTGAGTGAAAAGAGCCATGTCACCTTAGTTAACTCATCCAAGTTGTTTGTTGATGTGGAATTTTCAATTTCCTCAATTTGATTAAGGTAAAAATCAAAATTGAGACTTTCTCATTACATTTTCAACAATTTGAGCCTCTTAGTCATAATTTTATCACAAATTGTTTTTATTGGTTACGAAATCTACAAAGAAACTTTAGATTCCAAGGATACCATAAAAAATTGTAGCATTAAGGGCTTACCATAATGCTTAGGTTGAAAAGAAACATAGTTACCATTTAGAGATTACTCAACATGTTAAATCAAGCTAGTGAGTAGAATGAAATATTTCAATATAGGTAAATTTTTCTCAAATATGAATATGAATGGAATACTTATTTGACTAACTCTATGTTATACTTCCTTTTTACATCATTCAACCTTTTTACTTATATAGATCCATCATAAGTAGGGATCTAACATGAGTTGAGAGGGATCAAATTTCTTCACGTGCAAATTTCTTTAGAGTGTAAAATAAAATGTGTTATTTTTCATTGTTTAAATTGTATTTTTGAATGCTATATAGAATATATATATAGCACCAAATCAAATAAACGTTTTAACCATAAAAACTTAATTTTTTCATGATGTACACAAAAAAATTTAAATGATATATACTTAATTTACATTAAAATATTTTACATCACATGTACATTGAGACACTTTATCTCAAAAATTAAATAATTTTTTATTAATATATATTTTAATTATATGTAAAAACTAATTCCAATAATTCTAAATTTTTTTCTTCATATATAGAATAAATGACATAATTAGTTAAATAAGATCTCAAATAGTTATTAAATCCCCTGGTGAAATATTGGGAAGTAAAAGATTTAAACACATTACCATACATTTTTATTTCTATTGCTTTTTTAATTATAGCAGACATATTTTTCTATTTAGAACATAATTTTTATTTTTTATTTTTATTTTAAGGGGGAATGGAAAGAGAGACAACTTGACACATATCCCTCATAGTAAGTTGTAAAATAAGCCTCTCTACTCAATAAAATATTAATTTGACAAAGCCTATGTGAACCTTCCTGGTTACATCATTTGAGCTTTTTAAATTTACAATAATTAATCACATATTCACTAATATTCCTTTTTATATTGACAAGAATTCATCACATATTCACTAATATTGTGTTGCAATAAATTCTTTTACATTACTAAAGCATGCTGGGAAAAGATAAAGTCATTGATTGTATAATCTATAGCCTAAAATTCTAAAGTTTGAACCATCAACTTTAGATACAAAAACATTTAAAATGGAACTTATGTCTTCTACACAAATTTATTCAAAAATTGTTAACATATTGAAGAATAAGCAACCAAATCATATTTTTATTGGAATGTCATGTTAAAATAAATTAAGTGTGGGTCATACAATTTATTTTGCAACCAATGACATGTAAAAAAGAAACCAAAAACATTGACAAATGCTTGACAAGCATTGCTTCTATAATTATTGCTACAGTAAAGCTCCATTGAAATAAGAGAAATACTATGGACATTGGAGGAAGAAGACATGGTTCTAGGGTTTAACAAGGGAAGTGATAGACGTAAACAGGTAACTATGGAAGTGCAGGGAGGAGGGAGCTCCACTCCCTCCTATAGTAATGTAGTTTCAAACAGAGGGAGGGCAGGGAGAAAAAAAAAGCCTCCACACTCCTCAGAGGACATGACAAAAAATACTGAAACCCATAAGGTGGAAGGCAACAATACCCATGTAGAGCAAGGGACCCACAAGGAAGACTGACAGGAGGAGAAAGCAGAAGACAGGGGTTAGGGAACAAAGAATAAAACCAAGACCAATACTAAACCGCAGGTAATATTGAATGATCCAATGCTGCAAGAACACAGGGATCATATGGAAAACTATGCTATAATATGCAAGTTTATGCGAATCCGATCGATAAAGAAAGCACTATACACTTGGATACAATACAACTAGAAACCAAAAGGGGAGTTAAATATACATCTTGGATCCAAAGGTTTCTTTACAGTGGTGTTCATAAACATGCAGGACAAAGATAGGATTTTTGAAGGAGGACTATACTTCTATGCGACAGCTGGTCTATATATGTGGCCATGGACGATGAACTTTGTGCCGGAGTGAGAAACGTTCACATTGGTACCGCTATGGACTAGAATCTACTCCTTACCTCTAGATTATTGGATTTTGAAGTCTTTAAAAGCTATAGGCAATAAATTAGGTCATTTTTTAAATATTTCAGAGGCAACACTACGAGGTAAGCCTACCTCCTATGCCTGTATATGTGTGGAGATGGAACTATCAGGAGCTCTTCCAGATGAGGTCATTCTAGAAGTCTATGATGACGAATGGGTTCAGACAGTTGACTATGAGCATATCCTGTTCAGATGTGACAAACGTCATGAGCATGGACACCTATTCAAAGATTGTCCTCTTAATAAAAGGGAGAAACATATAAGCACTAGTAAAGAAAAATACCATACGGGTTTTACTAAAGTGGGAGGAAAATGGAAAGGAGGGGAAGGAAGATACAAAAGAATCCCAATGATAACAAAACAAGAAGTCACAATATACTTGAGATCTTATAATAAAGAGAAGAAGATGAGGGCAATCAAAGGAAAATGGAGAATTAGGCAGAAAGAGGGAAAGGACAAGAGACTAGCATGGAATTCACACAAGAACATAATGAATGCACAATAAACCCATTGAGCACCATGGAAATATAAAAATACCATGAAATGACTCAAATTGAAAGTCATACAGAGGACCAAGGCTTACAGGAGATCCTGGAAAGGGAGAACCTAGAGCTATAAAAGTTTCTAGAACAAGGAGAAAACCTGGGAATAAACTTCATACCACAGGAGGAAGTAGACAAGGTACAACAGATATTCCTTAACAAGTCACACCAAAAATCTGTACAAGTAAAAAGAGGACATGACAACTAAGAAAACAAAGGGGATTCCTCAATAGGATTAATAATGGGAAAATTGGAAAAAAACCCAGGCAGGAAGAGAGGAAGAAAGTGACAGAAAGAATTGCTGCTAAAGTGTGGCAAACTCATGATTGACTCAAGAAGGATGAAAGAACTTACCACTTACTCCTTCAAAACCCCACCTCAATGAAGATCACAACCTGGAACATCAGAGGACTAGGGAGTAGAAGAAAATAGAGGAATCTAAGCAATATGATTAAAGAGGGAAAACCTAACATAGTGTTTATATAGGAAACCAAATGCTTAGTGGAGAAGGTCAGAGAAAAACATAGCAAATGGCTAAATATATATGAATATCTTGAGGTCAAGGAAAATAAATATGCTGGTGGCATTCTCACTCTATGGGATCCTCAAAAATTTGATATGCTTGACGTGGAGGCATCTAGACACCACCTATCCTTGATTATCCAACCTGTAGGTGACAGGCAGTGTTACGTGATCACCAATGTCTATGGTCCTCAACTAGTGGAAGACAAACATCAACTCCTCATTACACTAGAGGATATGAAAAAGAGATGCCAAGCTTTACCCTGGATTCTAGGGGGAGATTTTAACATGATAAAATCACTCACAGAGAAGAAAGGGGGAACTAGAACACTTGGTAGGGATTCAGTTGCCTTCTAGAACTTTCTCACTAATATGAAATTGGTTGATATGCACACTAGCAATGGTATTTTCACTTGGAATAACAGAAGAGGTGGCTCTACCCAAGTAGCCTTAAAATTAGACAGATTTATTATCTCAGAGGAACTTTTCCTCATGGGGAGTGGCCTGACAGTGTTCATCCTTTCTTTTGGAGGTTCAGACCACTGGCCCATCCAATTGGAAGCTTCTCTAATTGGTAAACCAAGGAATATCCCCTTCAGGTTTGAGAACGTTTGGCTCACACACTCAGATTTCCTCACAAACGTTGAAAAATGGTGGAAAGAAGAGCTACACTTGCAAGGTACAAAGATGTTCCTTCTACATCATAGGCTCAAACACATCAAAGGCAGACTCAAAGAGTAGAATAAAAATGAATTTGGTAACATCTTTAAAGCTAAAGGAAAAGTGGAAAAGAAACTAAAGGAAATAAATCAAATTCTTATCATAGAAGGCTACACAGAGGAAAGGAAAGAGATAGCAGAGTCACTTCAGCATGAATGGAAAAACATATGTCTACAAGAGGAAATATTCTATAGACAGAAATCCAGAGTCGAATGGATTAAGGAAGGGGAGCGAAACACCAAATTATTTCACAGATCCACCATAGCTCACAGAAACAACAACAGAATTGTGAAACTTACAGATCATCATGGTGTAGAAAGAAACACTCATGAAGAGATGGAAGAGGTTCTAGTTCAGCATTTTCAGAGAATTGTTGAGGAAACTACAATAGATAGATCACAGTTTACTGGAAAATTTACACAGTACATTCCTAAACTGGTCTCTGGAGAAGACAATTACAATCCCAACAGACTAGTGATAAAGGAAGAGCTTGAGGAAGTCATCACAAAGATGCACAATGAGAAAGCTGTAGGCCCAGATGGCTTCAATGTGGAATTTTTCAAGACATGCTGGAGGATTGTAAAGCATGATATTCTGGAGGTAGTAGAAGACTCACACAAATCTAAAAAGTCTTGAGGGCACTCAATGAATCTTTCATAGCCTTAATCCCCAAACAGAAAAAGGCCACCTCTCCAGACAGATTTATACCTATAACATTATGTAATGTGGTGTACAAAATAATATCCAAAGTAATTGCCAACAGAATCAAACCTCTCCTCCCCACCCTGGTGTCTGAGGAGCAAACAGGCTATGTGGAAGGGAGAGAAATTCTGGATAACATAATTCAAGTGCATGAAGTGGTTCATTCACTCATCACTAATAAGTAGGCAGTGATGATAATTCAGCTGGACATAGCGAAAGCCTATGATAAACTTATCTGGATGTACATAAGAGCACTGCTAAAAGCATATGGCTTTGACTATAATTGGATTAAGTGAGTCATGGCTCTTGTTACCACTACTAGCTGTTCAATTCTTCTCAATGGCTCTCCGTAAAAAACATTAAAGCCTACAAGAGGTCTCAGGCAAGGTGATCCTCTTTCCCCTTTCCTTTTCATCTTAATGATGGAAGGGTTAGGTAAAGCAATTAGAACTACTAAGGAGGAATGAAGAATTCAAGGTCTGAGACTCACTCGAGGAGGGGACATGGTGACACATCAACAATTTGTGGATGACACTATGCTTCAAGGCACACCTACAGTCAAGGAAGCCAAAGCATTGAAGCTAATTTTGCATGAGTTTGCTATGGCAGAACTTACTGAGGTAAGTCTTACTAAATCAAAGATTTTCTTTTTCAATACTAATATTTCGATTCAAAGAAATCTATCCAGAATTATGGGCTTTCAAAGAGAGTCATTTCCCTCAAAGTATCTGGGAGTTCCCCTCACTAATAAACCGTTGCACAAGGACATTTGGGAGCCTGTTTTAAATAAATTGGAAGACAAAATCAGCAAGTGGACAAGCAGAGCCCTAAATCTAGCAGGAAGGCTGATTCTCACTAAGGCTATCCTCCAAACCATCCCTATCTATATGAAATCAGCCAATCCGGCACCAATTAGGGTCAATATTCAAATAAGAAACATTCAAAGAGACTTTCTCTGGGGGAAAGGTGAAGAAAAGAAGAAATGAGCCCTGGTGACATGGGAAAGGGTATGCAAACCTAAATCCCATGGATGCCTAGGTCTACATGACCTAGAAATTCTAAACAGAGTTCTGGGAGTTAAATTTTGGTGGAGATGGCTAAAGGAAATACAATCCAGCTGGGAAAAACTACGGAAGCAAAAGTATGCAACTAATTAGCAAGACATGAACTTCATACGAATGAAATGAAAAGTAAAAGGTTCTCCAGTTTAGTACAGGGCTTGGGAGAATAGAGCCCTAGTTCAAACATAGTTTCTGGGAGATCAGAAGCATAAACTTGGCCTGGCTCTGGGAGGACAATTGGCAGCAAGAGGGAATCTCAGTAGTGAGGATTTAGCTAGTATCCAAATAGACACCATCAACAAAGGATTAAGGAGGGTTAGTGACTTTTGGGATCAAACAATGAACAATGGAAAATGGAGAATTTTTAAACTTCCAGTTTACAATGAGATGAGCATGCTGAATACTCAAGCTACAGCCCTCAAATATATTTTGGAAAAAAGGCAAATCTTAATCTCAACCTCGGATGATCAACTAAGATGGGGAAAGAACAAAGAAAGTCTCTTCAACCTTAAAGAGGCCAAAAGAATAGCCACATGGCTTAACCTTATAACCACTAACAAGCATTGGAAAGAACTCTGGGATAACCCTCACTGGATGAAGGTCAAACTGTTCAAATGGCTAGTTCATCAGGGCAAGATTCTGACATGGGATAATCTAAGAAAAAGAGGCTTTGTTGGCCCCTCAAGATGTCACTTGTGTGGAAAATAGGAAGAAACCACAAATCATCTCCTCAACAGATGCTCCTACGCTACGACACTATGGAACTGGGTTGGAGATGTTTTCGAGAAAACAGACAGGCACAAAGATGACATCATTGCTACATTGAAAAACTGGTGGAATTTTTTTTCTTCAGATTAATGATATAATCAACACAAAATGGGCATTGACTCCGAGGTTCTTAATCTGGAATGTATGAAAGGAGCACAACAATAGGATTTTCAAAGAAAAAATGGGCCCAGTGAGCAGCATTCTAAAGCTAATCCTTAAGCAACTCAAGGAGACTGTCCACATCCTGGAGGGTTTTTCTACTAGAAAACCCATAGGACACAGAGAGGCTATAATCCTGGAAAATTTGGAGCTTCAGGTTCATCTCGCCTAGTGTCGTCTATAGATCAACAAGAATACCTCAGAAGGTAAGGCTTTTTGGCAACCCTCTTCTCTAGGTTTTTTAAAATTTAACATAGATGGGCCTCAAAAGGAAATCCTGGAGAAGCAGGTTATGGAGGGGTCATCAGAGATGAGGAGGGAAACATAGATGTCATTTTCTATAGTTATCTAAGGAAGGCAACCAATAATATGGATGAGCTCATGGCAATGGAGCTATGCTTGGAAATATTGCTCAAACACAACATTCATAATGTAATCATTGAGGCTGACTTAGAGTTAGTAGTTAATTTAGTCAAGCGGATAAGTGCATGAGCAGCACCAGAGAAAATATTAGGTCACTGGTGGCTTCTGCAAGTCTACCAAAGAATTAAATCACACCTAATAATTCTAAGAACTCTTAGGTTTGTGCATGATCGTAGGGAAGCCAACAAAGTGGCGGATTGGCTTGCCAATGAGGGGGTTAGAAGCAAGTTTACCGACATGTGCTACTGGTGGGAGGAGGTATCAGATGAGAGAATGAGAGTTGAATGCTGACCGTAAGCCCTTAATGATAGACAACAATATCAGAATAAGCAACGAGACAATATTTCACTTCATGTGAAGCATAAGTATTTCTCAGAGGCTGAGCATTGTAAGTTCTCACAACAATCCTGGACAAAGATAATCATCGGGCCAAAGGATTTCTACTCAAAAGGAAAAAACTATGAGGAAATGGGTTACCATGAAGAAGGACATTCCATGCACAAGGTGACCCTTCCGTGCATGTCGTCCTCGCGTAACAAATTTGAGGACAGAGGATCAGGGAACCAGAATAAAAAATTGTTTGAGAGAAACTACGCGCATCAGGCACCCATTGACCCAGAAGCAATTTTTTCGAATGGTAAGCGATGCCACTTAGCAAGCGACACATGGCAGGGGAAGAAAAGAGAATACTTCCCTCATCGCGTGGTATTCCTCAGGCTTATCGGTGAAGTGATGTTGATAGTGGCCATCAGATCAAGAGGGAGGGATCAACGACCACAGTTTGTCGTGCATGTTTGTGGGTTCGGAAGATCAAAACTGCTTATGGTTTACCACCTTCATCAGGCGCCCTCAAAACAAAATATCGTTTTCATGGAAAGCCAGTGATGCTACTTAGTGAGCAACACATGGTGAGGTACAGGAAGGAAATACCACCCTCATCGCGTGGTATTTATCATGCTTTTAAGCCACGCGATATGGATACTAGCCGTAGGATCGAGGGAGAAGATCGACAATCGGCGTTGGTCAAGCAGTTTAGGGGTTTTTCTGCGGGCTACTGCTCTACGCGATTTGGTTTTAGTCTGTTGGATAAAATGGAGACAGTGCAACAATGGCTAACTTTGCGGTCCACTTGCATGCTTAAGGTTCTAGGGTTGTCTTGGCCTTGCTTTTAGTTTGCCTATGGGCAGGTTTTTTTCGAGCACATTGTGTATTTTTCCCTCATCCTTTGTGGGGGTTTGCACCACTCCGCACTTGTTGTAACCTTTGTAATTTATTTTCTTATCTAAGTCAATAGAAGGATCGTCTCCTTCTTAAGCAAAAAAAAAGAAATAAGAGAACTACTATGAACAAAATATATCGAGTGAATAAAGAGCTACAAACTAACCTTTTTCATGCATTATTGTGCTCACAATAAAATTAAACTAATAGTCGAATAATCGTACCATTTTTTGTGATTGTTATAGCATCATGTATTGATTTTGGATTTGGAATGGTTGGTTAATGAGTTTTATTGTGAATATGCTTCCATATTATAAATATCAACCATCTTAATGATAAAATTTTATAAATATAATAAAATTTTCTAATATGAATGAGGCACTAATTTTGGTAAGACTATGTTAACCTTTCTTGCTACATCATTCAACATTTTTGAATGGACACGAGTTCATCGCATATTCACTAAGTGTATCCTGCAATAAATTATTTGACATGAGTGAAGAATGTGTATATAATCTATAATCTAACAATTTAGAGATGTTAAATACAACAACATTTATAATGAATATTTTTCCGCATCCTCAATTTATTCAATTTTATTTTAAAATTTAAAAATATTGCACAGAAAAACTTAATTTCTATTTTATTAAACATCACATATCACATATAAACACGTTCAGTATTAATTTAAGATAGAAATACTATTTTAACCATAAAATCAACTAATTGAAAGATTAAATTAAAAGAAGCACTAAATTAGGAGCTATTTTAGTTGGAGTAAATATTTCAAATCCAACTAACTAACTATAGAACGAGCTCATGTAAAGTTTACATTTAATGATCAGTAACATGATTTAATATGGACAAGATAGGCATGAGTTAAATCTCCAACACTTTCCCTTAATGAGTACTTGTCTTTGATCTTCTTGTGTGCCAATGTCTTGCATATGTAATCATTTTCAAAATCATGTAGATTGAATTGCATCAAGCTCTCTCATAATCTTTGTTAAGGTGTAGTTAGCAAGTTGAGTTCCTAAGATCCACTTCTAGATTCTCAAATGATAGACCTCCTGAATTCAATTACTTAACAACATCGACAAGATTTTGCATAGCCTCACTAGGATACTACTCTCTTGTCTTCAACAACTAATGAGGGATCCTTCCCTACACCCGCAACTTCAAAAATAAATCGAAAAGTATCCATGTTGTGCTTTATATCCACTCAATCTCTTGAACATATAAATTCTTCAGATGACAATCAATTCCTTGTTTGTAATCACTGAACTACTAGTCATTATATAGATGTCCTTCCATCTATCCACATACATGGGTGTCAATCATTATACATTCTGGTTATCTAGGTAAATAGTCTAGATGCTAAATGTATCTAAAGTTAGTTTTAACAAATGACATCTTTATTGAATATTGGTAATTCTTCATCTCTTTTTTTTTACAAAAAATAAAACATTTCTACTATTATAAATAAAATAACTATATTATCATTGATAACTCCTCCAAATGACCTTTTTCCTTTTCTCTCTATGATATCCCCAATAATGGAGAAGGTGATTTCTAGCCTAGTAATACTTTCCACAAATAGATCGAATAAATTATGAAAAACCTTGTAACTACATAGTTATCCACATATATATCTAGCACATTATTCCACTAATGGGATAGGAATTAATCATTCCAAACCCATTTTCATCTCCTTGAATTGGTTTCTTGAATTACTGCCAAATTTTTGAAAAATGGGAAATAGTCTCAATAATAAATTCCATTGCATGTAGATCAAAGCAATAAAAAAAGGATCACATGGATTCTTTGAGTATGGTCTCTCTGACTACCCTAACTACCATGGTAAATGTACAATGAGGGAATGGAAATTGGTGGTGATGCATGATGATGTACTACATGGCAATCCCCACCATTAGACATGCCCATCCAATTTAAAATGTAGCACTAACTTTGGATAGCCATAACACTTTCTTGTAGCTAACTGAATTTGCTACCATTTCTGGCGTTCATACCTTGTTATATGATATTATTGTAATCCCTTACATCCTTGAAATTTTCATGGTATCTTTGAAACACATCTCTTGCCATTTGTTTGATCACCATTGAGTGATTTCTTTTCATTAACAACAAGATTGTTTAGTTAGATTATTGAACAACGTTGTGGGAATTCTGATCTAGTTTCATAGATGGCCCATAGATTCTACATGTAATTACAAATCACAGTCTCTCAACATATCCAAATAGGAAAATTTTAGGGGATAATATTCACAAGTTAGCTAATTTTCCATGTTTTTTCCAAAAAAATATTCACCAATTTCCATTTTTTATAAAAATAGTTCACCTAAATTTTATATTATAAAAATATTGTAGCTTGAAAATTGCCAAAATTTTCTATAGGTTAATATTGTATAAAATTAGTGTACCTTGAAAATCGCCAAAATATGCACACAACACACTATTCATTAAGCACATAAATGTAGTTCGAGCATTAGTCAAACCAAATGGAACTACAATGAGCTCATAATTCCCATACCTGGTCTGTAAAATAGTTTTGTAAATGTCCTCCTCTTTGATGCGTAACTGATGATATTTGGATCTCAAGTCAATCTTTGAGAACATTGTTGCTCCCTTCAACTGATCGAATAAGTCATCAATCCTTGGTTATGGATACCTATTCTTGATGGTCACTTTGTTCAAATGCTTGCAGTAAATGCATAATATGAGAGTACTATCTTTCTTCTTCACAAACAATATGGTGTGCTCCATGGTGATACACCTAGGCTAATATATCCCTTGTCCAACATTTCCTTCAACTATAGCTTCAACTAAACGAAATCAAGTGTGCTCATCCTGTAAGGTGTTTTTGATGCTAGTGCTTCTCCTAGAACTAACTCAATAGAAAAGTCTACCTCCCTATGAGGTGGTAACTCAATAATGTCCTCAGGAAATACATCCTTGAACTATTGTAAAACTAGGTACCAGCTCAACACAACCACGTCCTCAACTTCCTTACCCTTATCATTAGAAATGTGCATTGTGAGTAGCTTGCATCCTTTCCTACGACTAAGCTTTTCTTGCATAGTCACCATCCTAATTGATGTGGATTTCTTATTTCCATGTAGGACTCTTAGTTCTCCATTGTCATAAACACACTCAATAGCTTTGTCATAACAATCCACCTTGTTTCTATGGTGATACAACCAATCCATGTCCGAAAGCATACTGTATGATCCAAACAATAATAAATTACAATGTGATGTGGTAGGCATACCATTTAAATCAAATGCACAATCTCTTACCAAATGGTGAACTCACTTCTTCATACTTGTAGCAAACTGCACTAACTAAAATTATACATGCAATTCCTTACTCAAACCACCCTTATCCACCAAGTCATGACTAACATATTTATAATTAGATCTAGGGTCAATAAAAATAGAAATAACTTCATCAAAAAGCTTACTGCCCATCTCGATGATAGATGCATGATGGTCTGCTTTTCTGTTATCCAATGTTGTATGAAAGTAAGGAACAATGTGACCAACATCACCAACAATTTTTACCTCATGCACACTATATATCTAAGCCCTATTACCCTGATTTTGCACATAATCTTTCTTGTGATGATATTTGCCACAAGTCTGACACTCTATAGGCTTCCAGCCTATCTGCTTATTATGTTCTCCTGATTCGAATCTTTGTCCTCTATCTGATGCATTGAGCTTCTTTTATAGTGCAACATTCTCTATATTATTTGTACCCTGTGGTATTTCTCACTTTCTGTCCCATTTTTCTTTGTTCTTTTCATTACCCTTCCAATATGGTTTAGTCTCAAACATGTGCTTCGATTGTTCATAGCAATGCCTTAGATTTAAAATGGAATCCTCTAACGATCTAGGCTCATTGAACTCAATCATGTCTTTGAATTCAACCCTTAATCTAGTAATGAACCTCTGAATCTGAGCCTTCTCCTCTGAATCTGAGCCTTCTCCTCTATGAGATAAGGCACATACCTTAGTAACTCCAAGAACCTGTTAGTGTTCTCATCATCTGTCATCGATCCCATATTTAGCTCACAAAATTCTTTTGCCTTGTCATCAAAGTATCTCTCTAATAGGTACTTATTCTTAAATAGATGCTCAAACTTACTCCAAATCAAATCCTCATCATGAATACATTTGACATTCTTCACATCTTCCATCTGAATGTCTGCTTTACCTTTCAGACTGAATGTAGCTACTCTAGCTTTCATGTTCTTTGAATAATCGTGAAACCTGAAGAAATTCCTCATTCCAAGTAACCATCCCTCCGCATCCTATGGTTTCTTCATCTCTCCATCAAAAGTAGGTGGCTTTTATTTCTTAAAATCATCTGGAAACTATCCCCTATCACTCCTCCTGTAAGAATGATAATGATGACAATCATAGTGCCTATTTGAATTAGAACTAGAATAATACTTGTGTCTATCCCCTATCTTATATGGAGTGTCCAACAACCTATCATCTCAAACTGTGTCATATCTATTTGACCTATGATCACCATGCAACCTATTGCCATATGCCCCATTAGTTTTGTCCTACTTCTCATAGTTGATCTAGCATGGTCCCTATTGCTGCAAACCTCTTCTTGTTTCTCTTGTGCCTATATGATTATGTCGTTATCTGTCTTACAACCCCTTTTTTCTTCCTTTAAGATTCTTAGTGTAACTGCCAAATTGAAAGAGTTCCCAACACCATACTACTCTCCTGATTCATAGGGAGATTCTTTGTAGACTACCATCTTGCTAGCCATTTGATATTTCTTCCTGTAAGACATATCATGTCAGCTAAACCAAATCAAAATAAACCAATGTACCTTAGTATAGCTCAAGGAGGATACCTTGTCTACAAGATCAACAAATAATCCTTATACATGTATAACATAATCATGACAACATATAGAAACATAACACATAAGCATATGACCATCCAACCATCATTCTAGCTAGGGTCCAGTCATCAATGCACATTGACCTTAACAACATTTCATGCTACAACCTCAGGAATGACAACAACAATTACATCATTGTACACTTGACCACATGCAAATATTAACATGCATAAGTAATGCATAAACAACTATACACATGCACAAACACATGTAATCAAAGCATAAATGAACAATACTTGTAACCAAACCTACAAGAATGATACATGTAACCAAACATAGAAGAATGAAACCAAGTGATCTAGGTGGATATTGGTGGCCACCCACCAATTCCACTTGGACCCCCACCACTGCTTCTTTCAGTTTTTCAGTTTCCTTAATTGTAGCATAATTTACTATTTTTAGGAGTTTTTCGGTTCCTAAACTTTTGGAGCTGTTTTTTGGCCCTAAACAATGTTTTTTTGGAAATCTACCGCTAGTGATTTTTTCTAAAATCATATTTTTTGTCGTACTCATTAAAGAGATATTTCCAACGAGTTATCATGCACGTCAAATGGAGATAATATGACCAAGTCACGACCCCAGGAAGTTGGCTGTCCAACTCACCCCAATGGGGCCCATAAACTCTTGGTGTTACATCTCCTCGGGTTAGGGTTTTGATTATTTAGGGTTTTCTCTTATTGTTCAATAATAAAAAAGCCCTTGAGCCTCATTTTAAGGTAGTTCAGAGGCATGTAGCTGCCACATCTCTTCTCATAGATAAGCTACCCTCGCTCTAGCTGGTTTATTTCCATTTCTATTTATAAGCATATTTCAGTATTTTACATTGATGAAATGAAGTATTATTTCCACTACATCTATGTGTTTATGACTATATCTATAATTTATTGCACTCCTGTTTAAATCCATATCTATGGTATCAGAGTGGTCTCCTTTTCTTCTCTGTTTTTCTTTGCATGTCCCCAACAAGGTTGGGATATAAGGAGTTAGGGCTTGAACTGGTCGAACCTTTGCAAGACTGGCCTCGCAAATCATGATGGCCTCCCATGGTGAATGAAAAGAAATATGAGGGGGCAGGAGATCCTTTCAAAATCTTGCTCGAAGAAGCCCTCGAGCAACAAAGGAATGCGATGATGGACAACTTTGCCCAAATGCTTCAGTGGCTACCTAGGGGCGATGCATCAGCTTCCAACGGCTACTCTGGAAACACCACATCATTTAACGTACAAGTTAATTTTGAAATACCCATATTAGAGGGTTAGATAGACGTAGATGCCATCGATAAATGGTTAAATATGCTAGAAGGTTATTTTTCTATTCATGATTTTTCCAATCGGGAAAAGATTATTTTTTCTCTTCTCAAAGTAGCCCCCGATGTCAAGGACTGGTGGAAAACCTAGTTGCGAGCAGAAGGATGAAAGTACAGGCTCACTATTTTCAGCCACAACCACTTGGAATTCATTCTTGGATACCATCAAGGAGCAATACTACCCTGTCGGAAGCTATGAAGATCAATACATAAAGTGGACCACGCTGTGGCAGGGAAGGGACGAAGATGTACTGGATTTACCAATATTTTCCATACCCTTCGCACAAAGTTGGGTATCAAGGATTGAAAGCATCATTTGGTACTCAAATACTACGATTGCCTACACAAATACATCTAGGAAGAAATATAATTCCTGAACATCTCCTCGCTTTGCATGGCATAACAACAGGCCGTAAAGGTCGACCAAAAGTTTAAACAAAAGAAGTGAGATTTTGGATCTGCGAATATGAAGTAAGGGAAAGGTGCCCCCAAACCTCAAAACAAAGGAAAAATACAAGGCAAGGTAACTCAAAACAACACGCCAAAGCTACAAGCAAAGAACAGTGCAGTTAAGCCAAAAAAAGGACATGGGAAAGTGGTGTGAGGTCCATAAGAGCTCCACTCACAACACAAGTGACTGTCGAGCCAAGTAGTCACTAGTGGCTAAGCTAAAGGTTTCAGAATTAGATGCATATTCCAAATTTGAGTTAGAACCCGATAAGAAGAATGACAAAGGGAAGCAGATTATCGATAAGGAGCCCAATGTCACTATTTCCACCACAAAGATCCAGAAGGAGGAACCCAAAGATCCATAGGAGGAGGAGCGTCTCTTCCACTCCCAGATGTGGGTATAGGGCTCCTTGCTACAATTCATTGTCAAGAGCGGGAGCCAAAAGAACCTCAATTCAGTAGAGTTCGTGAAGTGGCTAGGCTTACTGACCACAACACATCCACAAGCATACACCATTGGGTGGCTTCTCCAAGGACGAGATCTTCGCGTGAGCCAGTAGTGTCACCTTCCATACAACATCAAGCCCTTCACGGATGAGGTATTATGTGACATTGCTTCCCTTGAAGTTTGTGATGTATTATTAGGACAACCATACTTGTGGAAGCGACATGCTATGTCTGAATCAAGGCCCTATGCTGTTATTGTTACGTTGGGAAATAATATGTACAAGATACTGGAGGTAGCAGCTCCTACCACTATCTCTTTGGTTACTACAAAAAAATGTAGTAAGCTCATTTCCAAAACTGGGAAATTTTTTTTCTTGGTGATAGACCCTCAAGGAAAGAAGAAGACAATAGCCATGACCTCTAGACAGGGCCCCTCTGCACAACAACTATAGATGGACAAGGTCATGGAGGAGTATGAAGACATCTTCACCTCCCCCGTAGGGGTTCCTCTGCACTATCAAGTCAAGCACTCCATTGATCTGACCCCAGGTGAACGTTTGCCCAATGGACCAATCTATCAACACTCCATTCTGGAGAACGATGAAATTAAGAGAAAGATTCAGGAGCTGCTGCAGAAAGGTCACATCTGTCTGAGTTCATCACCCTGTGGGAGGCCGATCATGTTGGTACAGAAGAAGGATGGGACTTGGAGACTCTGTATTGACTATCGGGTGTTGAACAAGATCATTGTCCATAATAGGTTCCTGTTCCCATGGATTGATGACCTCCTGGACCAACTGAAGGGGGAAAAATATTTCAACAAGATTGATTTGAAGTCAGGATATCACCAGGTACCAATCGAACCCTTCGATGTGTGGAAAACTGCCTTCAAAGCCAAGGAGGGCCTTTTCGAATGGTTGGTTATGCCTTTCGGATTGAATAATGCTCCTATAACGTTCATGAGGCTAATAGATGACATCTTGTGGTCATTCACCAACTCATTTGTAGTGGTATACTTGGATGACGTCCTGATCTTCAGCTAGAGTTGGGAATAGCACCTCCACCACATCCGAAAGGTTCTCCAAACAATGCGGCAACACAAGTTATGTGCCAATTTGGAGAAATGCACTTTTGGCATGACCCAAGTTCAGTATATAAGATACATTATTGATGAACAGGGGGTGCGTGTGGATCTAGCCAAGATCCAAGTCATTTGGGATTGGCCATCTCCAACCACTCTGATAGAGCTTTGTAGCTTTCTAGGTCTTGCCAAATTCTATCGCAAGTTCATGTTAGGATTTTCTCATATCACTTGGCCTTTAACTCAAGTCACCAAGGGAGAAGCGAAAGAAAAATTCTTTTGGTCTGAATATCAATAGAATTCATTTAAAGAGTTGAAAGACCGCCTCTACTCAGCACCAGTGCTCGCATTACTAGACTTGCAACAACC
Organism: Pinus taeda; assembly: GCA_000404065.3. Taxonomy (NCBI): domain Eukaryota; kingdom Viridiplantae; phylum Streptophyta; class Pinopsida; order Pinales; family Pinaceae; genus Pinus; species Pinus taeda. The sequence continues at coordinate 203,172 of APFE030900238.1, read as the reverse complement.
ATTTGAGGTCGAGACAGATGCCTCTGACTATGCTATTGGGGCAGTCCTTACTCAACATGGGCATCTAATGGCATATCAAAATGAGACACTTTCAGACATAGTCTGGAAGTATCCCACTTATGACAAAGAGATGTATTCCATTGTGCAAGCCTGCCAACAATGGAAGCATTACATTTTGGGGTAGATGCATTTATAATGGGTCTAGATAACATGTCTACAACCTTGTTATGTATGCCCTTTTTATATCTGATGACCAAATGAAACTGTTGTAGAGACCCCATCCATCTGTAATGTCTTGATTGCTGCAATTTAGTTTGGGAGTGTAGGTATTGAAGTGGCTGATGATTAGTATGTATTATTATTTCTTTGCCCATTAAATAATGTTTCCATTTTTTCACACTCTGAACTAATGCATACAATTATTTATCATATGTAGGATAGTTAACTACTGCAGGATTAAAATTCTCAGAATGATAACATATGGGTTTACCGTGATGTGTCAACACTGCTCCCATGGCATAGTCACTGGCATCAGTTTGGATCTCAAATGGTCTTTGTAGATATAGCAGTGCTAGTACAGGTGTTGTACTAATTTTTTCTTTTAAGGTGTCGAAGGCTTTCTACTGTTTGCCTCCCCACTGAAACACCTTGTTCAATCCTGCCAAAGCATGTAAGTGAGTTGCAATCGAGGAAAAATTTGAAATGAACTTCCTCCAATACTGTGTTGCTCGTAAGAATCTTCTCACTTCTGTAGCAGACTTGGGTTTAGGCCAGTTTATGATGACTACCACTTTAGAGGGATCTATTTTCAATTCACCTCCCCCTACTATATGACCCAAATAATTTAGAGAGGTTTGCCAAATTCACATTTGGAAATTTTAACATAAAGTTTTTCTCTTTTCAAAACATATAATGTCTGCATAACATGCTTTAAATGTTTTTCCCACGTTTTACTAAAAATCAGAATGTCGTCCAGATACACAATAACAAAATCATCAAGAAAAGGTCTGAGTACATCATTCATTAATATCATGAAAGTAGCAGGGGCATTGGTCAAGCCAAAAGGCATAACCAGCCATTCATATGATCTCTGCTTCGTTTTGAAAGCAGTCTTCCATGCATCTTCCCCTGCAACTCTGACCTGATAGTATCCACTGTGCAAATCTAGCTTGGTCAAATAAACAACTTCCTTCAATTGATCTAAGAGATCATCTATGTGAGGAAGGGGATAACTATTTTTTATTATTATCTTATTCAGTGCTCAGTAATCAATGCCCATTCTCCACGAGCCATCTCTCTTTTTCACCAGAATGATTGGTGACCCACATGGCGATGTGCTAGGCCTAATGAACACTTTCTCGAGCAACTCTTGTACCTGCTTCTTGATTTCAGCATTCTCTAAAGCATAAAACCTATACATCCCAATGTTAGGCAAAGGAACATCTTGCTGCAAAATAATATCATGTACTATTCCCTTTTTGGGTGGTAGACCTTTAGGTTCTTGAAATAAGACATCATACTCTGAAACAATCCTTTTTATATAAGCTTGTTGATCAGCATTACAGCCCTCAAATATATTGGTCTTCTCAGGTGTCTTTTCCTTTACAACCATCGACAAGAATTGTTTGCATGAATTTATCATTCTTTTCATCTGTCCCGAGTTTATGAGAGTATAATTATTCTTGAGCTTGTGAGCTTTTACAAAGTATTCGATTCCATCTTTAACAAGTAGATACTTGTTCTCAGCTCTATAGAAAATATCCTTTCTATCATACAATTAAGGACTTCCTAAAACAATTCCACATATATCCAAAGGAATTACATCTAACTCAACCTCATCTACAAATGTTGACCCAAAAGAAAACTTGAGTTTGCACTTTCTAGTCACTTGTATTTGTGCTTTATCATTCAACCAAGCTAATGGGTATGGTTTCTTATGAGGTGTAGTTGCTAATCCCAATTTCCTTACAATTTATTCAGAAATTAGATTTACTTGTGAGCCACTATCAAACAAAGTATCAATCTTTTGATTTTTGGAAACAACTAAAATATGGAAAATCTCATGTCTTTCTCTCATGTTCTTCATCAATAACAGATTGAGCAGAATTACTAGTAGATGCTTCAAAATTCTTACCTTTTATACCTGTGGCTGTAATGATTGTTTCATCTCCCTAGTCTGACCCCAAATCTCTCTGAATATCTGCAGTAGTCTTCTTCTTATTGCCCTCAGACTTCTTAGGTCTCAGCTCTCGATGCAGAATCGAACAATGCTCATCATCATGCCCCTCCTTTTTACAGTGAGTGCATGAAGCTTTGCCTTGTTGTGTAGTGTTAGCCTTCCTTGCTTTCCACTTCTACTTTCTTTCCTCCTTTCTCTTGCTTACAGTGGGTTGGGATGGTTGCCTAACTTCTAGATTCCCATTCTTTCCTCTAGCTTCTAGATGAGTAGCTTGTACAGATACTTCATCTATACTAGTGGGATTAAAAATGAGGATGGTATGCCTCATGTAGCTGTGTAGACCACAAATATACTTTAAAAGAGTTTCTACTGAGTCTAACGAGATGCCCAACATCAAGGCTCTCTTTCTAAATTCTTGAGTATACCCTTGCACATTTTGCCCTTTCAACTGCCGAAGAGTTTGCCAACTCATCATGGCTTGTTGCATGTATGCCAATGGATAGAACTGATTTTTGATGATAGCAACAAATTCACTCCAGACACAGATGGTCTTACTATGCTTCTTCATATCAGCTTGGGTTTTTCCTTCCCACCAAACCAAGGCAGGGCCTCCTAGGCATAGGCTTGCCAGTTGAATCTTACTCTTGTCCGAGTCTATGTTCTGTACTCTGCAGTACACATCAATTTGTCTAATCCAATTGTCCAACTTTTCAGCATTTAGCTCTCCATCATATATAGGAAAATCAAATTTTACATCTAGTTTAATAAAGGATGCTTTCTTATTATGCACAGGGCTATCAGGGGGTGTAGGAAAGCTTTCTTCTTTCCCTTTCCCTCTTGAATGGTCATGGGAATGAGATTCATCTTCTTCTTTATCTCGTTTAGAGCCTGATGAATCTTCATCCTTATGCTTTCTAAAGTCTCTATACATTTCTTCTACCATAGACTTCATAGCTAGGAGACTTTCTATGAATTGAGGGTCTGGCCCTATAGAACCTTCTTCTGACATTGTCTTCCCAGGATAGACTCTCCCAATTTCAGGATTAGTTTCCACCAACTCTCCTTCTCCTAATTTGAGCTTTGATCTAGTGAGCATTCATAGCTAAACCAACTCAAGCTTGTCTAACCTTATAGCCTAGAGCTCTGATACTGCTTGATCTTATAATCACCCTATGAGTGACCTTAGTTGAACATTTGTTAAACAAAAGGTATTACAGACTCATGTGCTGGTGTGTGTTCTATGCTATTCGAGCAATGGATCAATCAGATTGCCAATGCACATACATTTAAATGGAAGGACAACAGAGAAATATAGTAAGCAACACAAAGACACAAACAGTTTTTAATAAGCAGTTCACCTGATTCTCTAGGGCTACATCTCTAGTCCAGCTTCAGTGGTGGCCTTGTTTTATTGTGTCTTACAGTACAGAAATTACAATACAGGGACTCAATGTGAGTTATCCTAAAGAAGATTTTTCTAGATAGGGTGGTTCTTTGATTTCCCAAGCCACTCAGAGTTCACAAACTCTTTTTCTTCCTACCAACTCTGTGACCCTTGGTCTACAATGGAAAGAGCGAATGTGATGCTTAGTCTGGATAGATTCCTCTATGGAAAGGCTTCAATATTCAAGCTCTCTAGTGCTCGATGTTGCCTGTGGTCAGCTCGGCCCTTTGTCTCCTCTACTTGGCTTTACTGTTCTCTGTGTTCAGTCCTCCTCTTCGGGTTCACTATTCACTACCTCTCTTAGTTGCTTGGACTCCTCTCAAAATCCTCCTCCTTCGACTGTCTCTGTTAATGGCTTTAACCATTCGATCCCTATGCCTATTCAGTTCCCCTCTCACCTGCGTCGATTCTCCTTATGCAGCTGCGCTTGGAATTCCTTAGTCGATGTCATCATGAATGCTCAGGAAGTGCCACGTGTCTTCATCGGAACAGTGGAAACTTTCTCGTCGATTCATTTCTTCGGTTATGTCATGGATACATTCTTTCTCCACCGTAGCAGTTAATGGATCCCAAATACCTTTAAATCGGGCGCAATCTCAGCCGTCTAATATAGGCTCCTCAAGATCTGATGTCATACACACGTCTAGCGCAGTTGACTTGCTCGATTGATAGTGCGCAATCAACTATAGTTTTCTCTCTCCTCCACTGCCACGCGTCGATCAGTGTATGGGATCGCTCCACTCCTATCCAAAACCTCTTACCGTTCAAGGGCACCCTGATAAAAACCACCAGTTTCCAGGGCGTGGGTCCTGCCTTTGCACTTTATCGCTTTTCGTTCCTCTACTCACGGTTCTCTGGCTCTCAACATGACCAAGGGCTTAAGGCTCCCCCATTTTGGCCTTTTTTTCCCAACGATGCGTGATTAGGCGCTAATCGCACATCAAAATCACCTCCTTTTCTCGATCTGGGGCTCCCAAGGGTCTCATCATTCCACATTGGATTCCATGGCCACTGGTTTAGGGTGTGTTCGATACTATTTTGGATTCTTTAAAGATTTGTTTCATCCCGATACAGTCAAGGTTCTTTGTCAGTTGTTTATGGATCCAATTCTGATCACTGCCTTAAACAAATTTCTACTTATAAAGTATATGGCATAAGGTAACTTTTCATCAATCTACCCCAAGGTTGCTCCTATTTCTTTGTTCGAGGCATCTGTGTGAATGTGGAAAGGTAGGGCCCAGTTTGGGCCTCTCAAAATTGGGGTAGTAACCAGTTTGCTTTTCAAGGTATCTAGGGCTTCTTGACAGTTTTCAGTCCATATGAACTCGACATTTTTCCCAAAAGACCAAATAATGGAGAAGCTAACTTACTGAAATCTTTAATGAATCTTCTACAATATCCTGCTAAGCCTAGGAAACTTCGGACATCTCTTACCTTTTTAGGAGGTGGGACCCTTTGGATGATGACAATTTTGTTGGGGTTCACCTGCAATCGTTGTTGAGATATTGCATGACCTAGCACAGTCCCTTCAGTCATCAAGAATTCACATTTTTCCGGACTGACGAATAGGTTCATTTCAATACACTTGTCCAAAACCTTGCCCAGGTTAGATAAAGCTTCCTGGAAGTTAGAACCATAAGGAGTAAAATCATCCATATATATCTCCACTGCATCATGAACCAGTTTGGAAAATATATTCAATACTCCTCTCTGGAAAGTGGCGGGAGCATTGCACAAACAAAAAGGAAGGACCCGATTTGCAAAGGTACCCCAAGGACAAGTGAAAGTGGTCTTATGTTGGTTTTCTGGGCTGATTTGGATCTAATTGTATCCGTTGAACCCATCTAGGAAGGAGAAATTTTTTTCCCTGCCAAACCATCTGACACTTGATTTATGAAAGGAAAAGGAAAATGGTCTTTTGAAGTGGCTTTTTTCAGTTCCTGATAATCAACACAGATTCTCCACTTACCATTCTTCTTTGGCATTAACACCAAAGGAGAGACCCATTCACTGTCAGAGATTGGGTAGATGAATCCTGCATCCAGTAACTTTTGCAATTCTTCCTTGACAATGTCTTTAAGGGCTGGATTCATCCTCCTTTGGGGCTACCTGACTAGTTTGCAATCTTCCTTAATGTAAATGTGATGAGTACAAACTAAAGGTGCACTCCCTTGATCTCCTTATAGCTCTAGGTGAAGGTATCTAGATGTTTTCTCAATAAGCTACATAGTTCCTTCTCTTGGGAGGTGGATAGGAATGAGTTGATTTTCAAGGTTCTTTCTACGCTGAACTCTATATTCCTAACATGGAGAGAGGTCGGGTCAGCCCCATAGAGATCAGTTAAGGGATTGCCTTGGGTTTCTTTCACTAGATCTTCTAATGGAAAAATACTAGGGGGCTGGATTATGAATTAAATTTTCAACGATATCATCCTCATCCTGTGATTCCCCCCTCATGGCAGTTTCTACTACACATAGTGGTGTAGAATAGACATCATCCTCATCCTCCTCCTCCAACGAGCGAGGTAGATCATGTTCTTCTAGGGGTTGGACAGGAGGGTATAAGATTAGTTGTTTTGACATATGCTCATTTTTTATTGACATATTCCTAGCTCGACAGATGATGTAGGCATATGTAGTAGCCAACCAGGGTCTTCCCAGGATGAGAGGATACCCAGTGAGCTTTACCTTCAGCTGGAGAGCTAGGAAATCGGCAGGGCACTCCCAAGAATCAATGGAGACCATCAAATCCACCACAATCCCCTCAGGGGTCATGGTGGAGTAGTTCGCTAGCTGCAGTACTGTCGTGGTCTTTCTCAAGGAACCCTAGAGGTTGAGTTTGAGCATGGTGTCCTTTATCATCACATTAATGGTAGCTCTCAAATCAATCAAGGTATGTGGGATGATGGTTCCATTGATGTGGACATCAACTAATGGGCTTCCAGGGTCTAAATATTTTGAATAGATTACCTGCCCCAACATCAGGTCGGACAGTTGTCCTATGACATCGATGGTTGGGGCATCTCTTCAGCGCATTCTTGGATGCTTGAATCACTTATCTTTGATCATATTATTGTATATAGGCACATTCTTTATGGCTTGGAGAAGTGGTATCTTTACACATAGCTATTTAAATTCTCCCAGAAGTTCAGTTTCTTCTATGGTGGACTGTGTTGTTCTGGATAATCTGTCAGGAAAGGGTGGAATTACTTTTGGTTCACTTTCCTCTTTATCTTCCTCAACCTCTTGAAGGGGAGGCTGGCTATCTAGGAGAACCTTCCCAGGTCATAGGTTAATCTCCTGAATCTCCACAACATAGGTTGGGCATGATAGTTTACCACTATATACTTGTTGAGCCTATTTGTTGTTCGGGTTCGGGTTTAGTTGAGCAAGCATTCGGGGTTGCCTTTGTGGAGCATGAGGCAATGATTGCAGTTGCATAGTTGGTGGAGGGAAAAGAGCAAGAGGAGAGTTGTACTGGGGACTTCACCCCTAATGAGATGCATTCCACTGAGGTTGTGGCTAAGCATAGGAGTGAAATCAATGAGCGGCTAGTTGGGCATGATATTGAGATGGATATGACCAAGGAGGAGGTGTGGACCAGGAAGCATACGCAGGGGGACCCTAAGAAGGTATGGAAGTGGCTTGATTGGGGTTGTAGTATGCTTGAGACATCCCTTACATTCCCTGCTGGTATGGTCTAGGTCCATGAGGTCTCCTTTGGTTCACGAAATAGAGTGGTTCAATGGCTCCTTTGGCCCCTTGGTATATAGCTTTAAGTCTGGGCAAGGAAGGACACTTATCTATAGAATGATCTTCTTCACAAACTGAGAAAAACTCTATAGAGTTCAATGGAAATTCATTCCTAGGATGCCTTCTGGTGCACCTAGGACAAAAAATGGCCAAATCCCTCTCTACGTTTTCTTGTTTCCTTTTGATATGCAAGGTATCCATTTGCATGGAAAGATTCTACAACATCTCACTCTTGAAGTCTTCCAGCAGGTTTCAAAGTTCATTTTTAAGGGATCAACTGGATGAGGAGGTACTGGCTATGGATTGACTCCCCCTACCTCTCTTTTTGGCTGCCCTAGAATGGTTTCTAAAAATAGTCTTTATGTTTTCATAAGATAGTTGGTAGATGTGTCCCCTAGCCAGTAAATGGAGGGTGTCGAGAAGGTCTTCTAGAATTCCTCTGAGCAAGACCAACTTCAGAATTCAGGTTCAAGTGTGCACCTAGCCATTTTATAACTAAGTTGAAACCTTTCTTCATAATCTTCCAAGGATTCATCACTTCCCATGGTCATTTGAAAGATTTTTTCCTTGGTATCGTTTGACCTACAATAGTCTTGATATTTGTTATTAAATGTTTGTTTCATCTGAGCTCAAGTTGTGATGTTGTTTCCAGGTAACCCCATGAACTAGCACAATGCCGCATCCTTGAGGGTAGAATAAAACAGCTTCAACTTATGTTCATCTTCTGCATAGTCATAGTTTTGAGAGATAATAGCAAACTTAAACAAGAAGGTGTCAGGATCTTCTGTAGTCAATCCATGGAAGTGAGGTAGGGATGAAGGGATTATTTTGTTCATTTTAGTGTCCCCATTACTCTCTTGGATGGGAAAGGTACTCTCTACTCTTTCTCCATTCCCCCTAGCATTTCTGTTTTCAAACATTTTCTTAGGAGGGATGTTTTCTTCCTCTTCTTCTCCTATAGGTTATTCAAATATCTCTGGTTGTTCCCCTAAAGGTTCTTCAGGGTCACTACAACTGAAGAAGAGATAAGGGTGGCTTTGTGATGTGGTGGGGGTGTTGGGTAGGAATTTCCTTGAATTATCTATGTTCCTATGTGGCATGAAAGAAAATCTATTTTTGGGTGTTTTTTTTTTTTTTTTTTTTTGCTTGTACCTGCAAAATTGAAATTGATTGAACCAACAAATTGCAATCACTGAAATGAACTTGCTAAAAGGAATTTGTAGAATTGAGATGAAAGCAAGGAAATGACTAATATACCTTTGCCGAAATGGAAATTGAAAATTTGAAATGACTAATCTACTTTCAATGAAATGGAAATTGCATAATTGAAAGGACTAATCTACTTTTGCTGAAATGAAAATTTCAAAATTGAAATGACTAATCTACTTTTGCTGAAATAAAAATTGTAGAATTGAAATGAAAGCAAGGAAATGCATAAATTGAAAGAAAAACTACTCTACTTTTGCTGAGATGAACTACTTAGCATAATGTTGTAGTAGAAAATAGAAGAAACGCAGTAATCACAAAATACTCTGACGCTTCCCCAACAATGGCGCCAAAAAGTGGTGAGCACTAGTATTGCAACAATAATGCTACAACTCCTGGGGCTTCCTACTTTACTTTTATCAACCCTGTAGTTCATAACGAACTTGGAAGCAACAGTGTTGTATGCACAAGTACTAGTTCTTACTATACGCTATCACTTGATCAGTTGGCACAAGATCACTAGGATCTCAAGCCAACTTCTATGATTTCCAGACGAAGCTTTATGTGTGATGAAAGAAAGGAAATTTCACTCTACAAAGGCTACTCTATTTGTAGAAAGGAAAAGAAGATTGAAATGTAAAGTAAACCTAGCAAACCCTAATTAACTAACTAACCCTAATTTTGCAAAAAGACAGATGAAGAACCATAAAATGAATGCCATTACCTACTTAGGAAGTAAACAACATCTATTCAAGCTATTTTCTAGGAGGAAAGGAGAAAAAAACATTTTTTTTGGTTTTTATGTATTTTATGCGAAATTGTTATGCATGTAATTTATTTGTTTGTGGATGTGGTAGCGATTAGGTGGTGATGGAGGGTGACTTTGGAGTTTTTAGAGGTGTAGAAAGGTGTGGATGGGTCCTAGGAGGCCTTTGGTAACCTTCTGGAGGCTTTCCCTACAATCAGACTTCAAAAAGTCACCTACAGGAATTTCTATAGGAGGCTACAGGGGATCTACAGGAGGATGCCAAGAGTGGTCTTATAGGTTTTGAAGGTAGAAAAATGGTTGGACAGGGTAGCTGAAGGATAGAAGGATGTGTTAAGGTGTTTAAGCTCCATCTAGAAGGATTAGAAAAGAGAGAGGTAGTTGGATTTGTTCAAGGAAAGGGAGGAAAGTTTATGAGAAAAGTGCAGAAAATTAGGGCAGATTTATGAGGGGCTATAAATGACCTGTGGAACATGTAGCAAATAGAGATGGTGGTGGCTGATTTATTGACTTATTATGAGTAGAGATGTACTACAAGAGAGCTACAAATCAAACATTGAAACTGAGCAAGCAAAGAAACTAGCTGCACCAAAAAAAATAGAACTGTATCTCATGTTAACCTAAATTCTGATCTAGGAAAATAAAATGCCAAACAATGCTATATGGAAAGGAAAGCATGAATGGAGACTTATTGCAAAAATAGAAATGAGCATGAAAAAATAGATCTGAAGAAAAGAATTAACCTCTAAATCAAACTACAACACTAGAAATTTCATAGAGAAGGCAAATTTGTGTTTTTGTGGTAGCAAGCGGGTCTTGACCTCAGTTCATGGTTCCAAAGGGAGGAAAGGAGGTCAAAGCTCTGTTGATGGCCATTTTTTATCTTTCTCTTATCACTATTTTTCTTTTCTCAATTGGTCTACTCCTATTATTATACAAAAATTGTTACAGCGAGGCAAGCCTCGAAGATTCTTGCCATGAGGTTGGCATTTGACAAAGTAATTCTTGTCAACCTGACTATGGAGCCAGCGATAGACTTACATCAGAGTGGTTGACTTTCAGGAACATTAAATTTTCCAAAAAAACTCCAAAACTAACCATGCAGCGATTCATGACGAGGTTAAACTTTGCGGACTCCAGCATAAACAAAACTATAAAGACTCCAACATAAACAAAACAATAACAGAATCCATCAAGTGGAGTTGACAAAGACCTGAAACAGGCACTGATGCAGTAGATTGAAAGGGAGGTGAACTCCTACTTCGGCTGCAGAAAAAAAACTGAGGCATTGGCTGGTCCAATCATCGACTAAGGTAGATGGCTGTTCCTCAACTATCTTGCACCCAAATTGCTCTGAGTCACTTGAGTCTGATGGATAGACCGCTTCTCTTGCCGGCGCGCTTGGACCTGCATTGGCTTCAGGGTTCATAGCGGACAGGCCTCCTGTAACTTGGTGTTGGTCGACATTAGGATTGGCCCGCCTCCGCTCTACCAGAGCCCCAATATGAGCCACATTCTCACATTTTTCAATCTTACCGAGACTATAAAGGAGAAGTTCGCCAGGGAGCACGGAATGCGGAAATGGGCAGTGGGATGTGAACTGTTCTCACATACTTCATTCCTAGCATGCCCTCTACCTCTTCCCCTGCCACTTCTGGTATCCGAGTAATTAGCGCAACCAAACTCCAGCGCATCCGAGGATGGGTCCGAGGTGGTGGAGGAGTGCTGATGGGTGGTACGACCTCGGGAGCCACCATGCCTACTCACCAGTCTGATTCATTCGCGCGGCATAGTGATGAACCAGCATGTGTCACAGGGGGGCGACTACATAGAGGGGCAGATACACAGAGGAGCGAATGCACAAAGGGGCGAGGAACGGATGCGCAGAGAGAGGCGGAAATAGAGGTAAATGAACAGAGGGAGGTGACTGAGGAGCAGATGCGTAGAGAGAGGTGGAAACAGAGACCAAATGACGCTGTGAACCTCTGGAGCCAGAGCCGAGCGGAAGAGCCAAGCTAACAGAGACAGGCTGACTGAGTGGCACAGAGAGTCGCCCAAAGCAGCAACCTTTATAGAGCTGAGGGCCTCGAGTAGAACTGTGGGAGTGACGAACAGCCAGAACGCCATCACGCTATGAACCAGGAGCCTGAGGGGTGTCGTGAATGCTTCATTTAATGTAGGCGTGTGAGGAAAACTCGCCTTCCCATAGCCATAACCAATGGCGCAACTGGGTTGCCACCTGCCCAGTCGATGCGCCGCCATCGTACCTTGTCGCATGTCAAACACCCGCAGCCTAGATCGAGTAGTCCTGTTGCACCAAAGAAGTGCATTCCTGTTTGAGTTGTGCATCATCTGAGGCACCAAGAGGACCTGAGAAGGAAGGGAGCTACTGGTTGACCCCTTGGTTGGCTAATCTATCTAGTACCTTATTGGTTGTGCATCTTACATGCCTGAATGTGATGCTGTGGGGGCGCCCGAGCCTTTCCTCTAGAGTTTCCAATCTGCTAAGAAACCTCCAACTGGAAGCTATCTTAGCGGCCACGGTGCCTGCTTGAATCCTTGTAGCTGTAGTAATTAGGATAAGGGAGTCACCCTCTACCTCTAGCGGGAAGAAGTTTTTTTGATATGCTATGGAAATCCCTTTCCACATACCTTCCATTTCCGCAACGTTGTTGCTATCTTTTCCAATCGTTCCATAGTAGATATGCAATGCTACTCCTTTTTCATTTCTGAAGACCCCTCCATAACCCGCCAGCCCAGGATTTCCCTAGCCCCATCAAAGTTCAATTTGTAAGAGCTTGAGGCAGGAGGGGACCACTTGAGAGGAGAGGCAAAACTGGTTAGGGGACGGGATTTGACATGGGTCAAGTAGGACAGATTGAGATTCCAAGCTTTCATGATGAGGTGCTCCTGAGGAGAGTCTGGCAAATCTGTATCTTGCCAATGTCTAATAGCCAAAGTTTCTTGGAGGTTTTGCTTCAAGAGAATCCATAGCATTTCTATTGGCCTGCTGTTATTGTTGAAAACTCTATTGTTCCTTTCCTTCCATAGTATCCAATAGAGAAAGCCTGGGATAAGGTTCCACAATGAGTTTAGAAGAGAGCTATGGAAAGGGTGCTTTGGCCATATTCTTATGGTATCTGCTATGTCCCCCTGCCATTTTTCAGATCTTCTATTACATTGATCAATTTTCTCCCATAACTGAGTAGCTAGTGGACAAGTGTCCATGAGATGCAAGATGGTTTCTGAGTTGAGATTGCAATTGGGACATCTCGATGGTCCAATTAATCCCCTTTTTTGCAGATTATCCCAAGTAAGGATACGCCTCTTACCTAAGAGCCATATAAAGGTGGAAACCTTAGGCCAGATTCCCGGTTGCCAAACCTGATTCCAGAGCTGATCCTTTGCTGTATGAGTGTTAGAGTAGTGCAACTAGTATGCTTCCTTGGTGGTGAACATACCTTTCGGCGTATGTCCCCATCGCAGTTTGTCTTGTTAATTCGAGTGCTTGATTCTTCTGTGATTTAACTCCTGTTCAATTTCTGTGTAAGTTTCCCCTTGCCAATTGGTCTACCAGGTGCTAGTGGGTTTCCATAATTTAAATTCTTGAGACGGTTGCTGCTGCCAGAATTGATAAACATGAGTGAGATTGGCTTGCTACATAGAAGCCTACCAGATTGGCTTGTGGAAGAGAGAGGCTAGTTTCAGGAGCTGCTGCCATGAGTCCTCCCAAAACCTAGATATGGTGCCTGAGTGGATTTCCCAAAAGCTGTGCTCTTGTATGAAGCAGCTATGAAACTTGGTGGCGTTCCAAATCATGGATCCTGGAATTTTATGGTTGATTCTTATGAGATTGTCCTAATGAATTCCTGGCGCATATTTTTCTTGCCAAAGCCGTGCCCAGGGGATGTGTGGTTTGGCAATCCAATTCCACCATATCCGGGCTCCCATTGTATTGTTGCTTTGGAGAGGATCCCTTAATCTGAGCCCACCACTTGATTTTGGCTGGCAGACTTCTTTCCAATTGACAAGAGCCCATTTCCTATTGAGGCACATGGAGCCCCACAGAAAAATTCTTTGAAGATTGTTGATTGCCTTGAGAACCCATTTGGGTGCTGCCAAAATAGAAAAAAGGTACAAAGGCATGGCTTGGAGAACAGATTTGATCAGTATGAGTCTGCCAGCTATGTTGAGTGAGCGGAAAGTCTAGGAAGAAAGTCTTGCTTCCAATTTGTCGAGAAGCGTCCTCCAAGAAGCATGTTTAATGGCCAAGTCCAGCAAAGGAGCCCCCAAGTATTTCGAGGGAAGCGCTGCTATGGAGAATCACAGAATTCGAGCAATGTTTTTTTGAGTGATCACTGGGGTTTTGAAAAAGAAAATTTGGGATTTGGAGGCATTGATAGAGGTTCCAGAGGCTTTGGAGAAGAGAGAGAGTAGGGCTTTGAAGGATTTTGCCTCTTGAGATGAGGGATGACCAAAAAACATTGTATCATCTACGAACTGTTGATGGGATAAAGGATGGAGACCATGTAGAGAGATACCCCTTAGAGCATGAGAGGAGATAGCATGGTGAAGTAGACGACTAAGCCCTTCTGCCATGAGGACAAAAAGGAAGGGGGATAAGGGATCCCCTTGACGAATACCTCTAGAGGGGTGAAAGGGCACAGAGGGTGAGCCATTGAGCAGGACCGAGAAACAGGGAGAGGTGATGGGATTCATTATCCACCTTATCCATGTGGCATTGAAGCCAAAAGCCAACAACATTTGATGAATATATTCCCAGCTAAGCTTATCAAAATCTTTGGAGAGATCAAGCTTTAGAATCATACCTGGCTTTTTGAGTAGTTTGAGGGAGTGGATCACTTCGTTTGAAAGAATAATGCCGTCCATTATCTGACGCCCTTCTACATATCCAGTCTGCTCCGGAAAGATGAGAAGAGGGAGTAGAGGTTTGAGCCTGTTCTCCAATACTTTGGAGATGAGTTTGTAGATGAAATTGCATAATGCAATCAGCCTATGTATTTGATTCATCCCCTTTGGGAACTAATGCTATGAAAGTAGCATTTAGGGAGGGGAGAATCTAGTGTATAGATCCTGATTCTTCCACTAGTTCCAAAACCTCTATGTTGATGAGCTCCCAGAACTCATGAAAGAAGTTGGCGATGAAGCCATTAGGACCTGGTGCCTTGCTATCCTTGAGTTGGGCCATCGGATCTTCTACTTCCTGCATTGAGACGGGTTGGAGCAGCTTTTTGTTGTGGTCCTCCGTTATAATTTTGGGTATATGTTGCGTAATAGTTCGAATGGCCATTGCTCTGTTGTCTGGTTGTTCGTTGAGAGTTTGTTGAAAGTACTCTTTGAATTCTTTTTCTATATCTTCATGCACTTCTAATCTCTCCCCTTGATAGTTATTAATGAAGTCTATATTGTTGTGCATTCGTCGTTGAATGGTGGTTCGATGGAAGAATTTTGTATTCTTCTCCACTTCCTTGAGCCACCTGATTCTGGACTTTTGGCGCCACAGGATTTCTTCTTATAGCCTGCGAGCTTCAATTTCAGACCAAAGGATCTGCTCCTGATGCGTAAGTACTTCTGTCCTTCCCTCCAAGATGATGGTCTGTTGAAGTGAGCACATTTGCTGCTCCAACTTTTTTCGATTCTTCAGAATATTTCCAAATTGAGTTCTATTATAGACTTTGAGAACTTGCTTAAGATTTTTTAGTTTCTGTTGGAATTGGAACATTTTGGCTCCTTCAAGGGGGATATAGGATTGCCACGCCGCATTGACCATTGCTTTGAAGTTGGGATTTGAGAACCAAAAGGCTTCAAAACGAAAAGGTCGATTACATTGTTTACCTGGCCGTGACCATTATAACATAATGGGACAATGATCTGATCCTCCCTAGGGCAAGATGGAAGCATGAAAATCCCTTCCCAAGTGAATGGCGTTGTTTGAGATGAAGAAACGATTAAGCCTAGAGGCAATATTCTGAATTCCCCTACGTTTATTGGTCCAGGTGTATATACCATTTGAAGTCTGAATGTCCATGAGTTGATTACTTTGAATGAATTCTTTGAAACCAATGCTGTCACCTTCTAACCTCGATCTGCCTCCCTTTTTCTCCTCCAGAGCCATTATAATATTATAGTCGCCACCACTAATCTAGAGGGGAAACTGTCTATTAGAATTAAGAACTGTGAGTGTATCCAGAAGCGCCAATTTTTTGTGTAAGACTTGCGGAAAGTAAACATTTAAGAGAAGATCGTGAATGTTTGTCCCGATGAGATGGAATGATGCTTGAATGAGGAAATGGGTGGCCTGAAATTCATGAAGTGTGAGGATCTGCGGCTTCCATGTGATTGCTAGCCCGCCGGAGGTTCCTGAGGCGTCCACTGAAACTGAGCGGCTTCCTGACCACACTTTATTAAGGATTCTTTCTATAGCCGCGTTATTACTTTTTGTTTCTTGAAGAAAAACTAAGGAAGGCTTTTCTTGCTCGATCAAATTTTTTAACATTCTATGTTTTGAGGGGCTATTGAGCCCTCTCACATTCCAGGAAATGAGCTTCATGAGGAACAGTGGGGTTGGGGTTTGTAGAACTTTGTCAACTTTGGGAATCTCCTAGATTCCATTAGTATTTCTCCTATGATAATAGTCCTTTGCAGATCTGTTTTGCGCCCTCTTTTCTTCGTTTCTTTTAGGATTTTCTTTCCATCCCAGGGACTTCTGGCCTGTATACCTAGACATTTATTATGCTGAGATTTGGTTAGAACTCCTTCCAGCCTGTCGATTTCCCATGGTGGTATTGAATTGTACTCTTTCTGCTTGCATGTTATTCCTAATTTGAGGATATCTAGACCTTCCAAGCTAACATTCTCTGGGTCCTCGTCCATTATTGTAGGGGTGTTCTAATCCTCCCCTATTATATTTTCATGTAGAATTAGAGGAGAGTGGCATCAAGCTCCATTGCAGAAGGCTGCATGCCAATTTCTGTAACAAGTTTCTATGAGGTAGAGGAGATTAGAAGATTAGAAGGGGCAGAGGATGAGGGAGGCAGAGAAGATTTGATATTCTAGGTTGAAGAGGGGGGAGCGGGAGTCGCCTAAGGATCATCACTTCGCTTTTCTGAGGATTCTTGAGTAGTAAGGATAAGGAATCTGTTCTGGGTTTCAGGCTTTTTGGGGCTCTTAGGGATTGTGGGATTTTTCTTTGCATGCCGGTGGCGGTTAGGAACTTTAGTAAAACATTCAAAATCTTTGTTGGTCTCATTAGCAGGGGTCTTGGGCTGTGTATTCAGAGGATAATCTCGAAAAGATGGCCATGTTCATGGAATTTGCGGCAACGAAAAGGAATATGCTCATAATCTAATGGTTGAATCCACTCAAAATCATCATGATAAAGACTTACCGAATCTGCAAGAGCTTTGGTTAGATGCATCTGGACGCAGATCCTTGCATAGGAGGTATATCTTCACTTTTTGGTTTCCTTTGTAGCTTTGATGAAAACCCCTAGGCTATTGCCTATGTCCTTTAACATTTCCTCTTTCCAGTATTCCAAGGGCAGGGAGTACATTCATATCCACACTGGAGCCCAACTGAAATCTTCTGTATCTGGGTTGAACCTGGTTTTCCAATCTCGAAGGTACAGACCCGAGGAATTGAAGAAGTACGGACTGCCCTCAAATATGCAAGATTTCTCCTCCAGACAGTGGAAAAATGCAGTGAAGAAGCCTTTGGGGCCAAGCTGCAAAGTAACTTGTCCTTTAGGCTTCCACTTTGAAGTGATCTAGCCATGCAGGGCTTTTTTGGTTGGCCAGAAGCCAAGAAATTTTCCAATGAGTGCATGGTCCTTCATGAATTGGATTTCACTGTTGATTTGATTGCTGGGAAGAACAACTTTGATTCTTTCTGTATTTTTTGAAATGCATGTAGCTGAGGTCATCTTTGGTTGTGACGCTGGAGACTTTTGATTTACACCTTTATCTTTTGGAGCCTCTTCACGTGTTGCTGAGTGTTCAGCTTCGTTGTTAGTCGGTACTGAGCTCTGATCCGTGCCTTAAAAGGCACCTGGAGGGAACAAAGAACCTACAGGTCTGGAGATGTCAAACGCAGAGGCATTTGGAGGAGGGGGGGGAGATCCCGCCCCTCCCGCAGGCACATCCATTGCTGAGAGCTCACCAGGAGTGCTGGGGTTCGAGCGCTAACGGTCCAGAGGAGGTGAGAGAACAGGTTGATACGTTTGGAACAGGGCAGAGCATTCGAGCAGAGCGCAGAGCCTAGGGTTTCACCACTTCTGCAACTACTTCCAAGAGAAACACTTCTCTCTTATCACTATTTAACCTACTTCAGAAAACAGAAATGGAAACAACTATGTAAATCACCAAAAGCAACCTATTATAACCAAGGAAGAAAACTATCTAACAACAACTAATTCATAAACTCCAACAAAATATATAAATATAAAACAAGAGGTGTTGGGCAGCTTGGGTTGTGCCCTAACCCAAGAGCTTCAGCCCTCTGAGGTAACTCAGTGCTGGCTTAGAAAAGATTTCATCTTCATTATCAAAATAATAGTCACGTTACATGAAATTGTCCATAAAAGTAAGTTCAAAATGAGCTAAGCAAAGGTCGCAACAAAAACGCAAAAATTTGACTACCATCCAACAACCTACTGAGGCCTTAGGCCTCTCTATTTATACAACTAGAAATCCCAACAACGCTCCTAAAATTAGGGATGCTTGGCTCCCAGGACTTGAGATAGACAATAGTTAACCTTCACTTGCTAGGCTGCCTCCTTAATGCATTGATGTGGCTCCTTGTGCTCTGAGCTTTTTGAAGGAGGATTTGATGTACAGATTCATCAATGAGGGGGACACCCTCTTATAAATCCTCTCCCTTGTCTTCCTCGAATATTGGCTACTCATTAAACTTTGACTTTATCTCAAAATTGACCAAAAATCTGCATAAAACACACATTAGACTTCATGGCATATGAATAACCCAACTCACTCTATTAGCATAAATATAATAAAAAACATGTAATAAACTAATGAGAATGGTGGATTAAGCCAAGTTATGAGGCCAAATGAGCCCATATAATTACCCATTTATGGGGCTCATCATTTGTCTTGCTCGGTACCGGGGGGAATTGGTCAACCTAAAGGCACACACATTGGTCTGCAAGCCTAGAATGAAAATTTGCGCAGTTCCTAAGCTGAGATACGCTAGCTATCCTAGAGGGATTCCATAATTTCTGGGGTCAGCAGGTAACTTCCTCCCATAATTGCGGAATTTCTCTGCAGAGCAGTAGTACTAGGTCAGATTGCCCATTTTTCTGGAGGAAGACTGCCTAACTACTTTGTGCAATTTTGGGGCCCAACAGGCTGCCAGGTTTATTCGCATAATTTTTGGAGGGAAGGTTGGTTCCCCTCCAGAATTGCACAATTTTTTAAAGGAAGCCTGACAGACTGATTTGCGCAATTCTTGAGCTCAGCAGGTTGGCTATATGATTTGCGCAATTTCTAGAGGGAAGGCTAGTTCCCCTTGAGAATTGCACAACTTTCTGGGGAAGCTAGTTGGCTAGCACATGGTCTAAGTCTAAAAAGACAACCTGTGAAGGAGGTGAAGTAAACTGACATGCATAAGCTGACAAGACACTGAGAAATAGTTGAAACTTATATGCTTGATAGTGGAAGACATGCTGCTGAAGATTGTTGATAGGGAGCTTCCAAAACAAAGCTAAAGCAAAATTTTGGAAGATATTTATAGCCACTAAAATAATATTTAATAAGAAAAATATTTATTAACAAACTTTTAAATTTACAAAATTTTAATATATAATATGAAAATTAGCATATAATTTTATGTCAATATGATGAAAACATGTTATACATCTTTCTATGTTCACTCATCGCAATTCATTATGTTCCCTAATATTTGTTACAGAGATGCATTGGAAGTTGGATGACAGTTTAAAAATTAATTAATTATACATATACACATTTTATAATTTTATTTATAGGAAAAATGAGTTCGTGGTTTAATGACAAAGTCGAAAAACATCTCAAAATTCCATTTATAGAAAAATAAGTTTGTAGATTAATGACAATGTCTCGTGAGTCTCATAAATTCACTTATTCTTTGGCATGTGTTATAATAATAACAAGTGAATTTATGTTCAGCAATGTAGTAATGAAATCATGACATAAACATCTCCACTTTCATTGTATGAATACTAATACCTCCTTTTTTAGCATTTGTTGTATGAACATAAGTTTGTAGTTTAGTGAGATTTTCAAAACTAGTCAATCACAAATCTATATGTTTCATAGCATTTCTCATGACATAAACATCTCCACTTTCATTGTATGAATACTAATACCTCTTTTTTTAGCATTTGTTGTATGAACATAAGTGTGTAGTTTAGTGAGATTTTCAAAACTAGTCAATCACAAATCTATATGTTTCATAGCATTTCTCATGTAAACAAAAGTTTTTTTTATTTAATGACAAGTCAGAAAAATATTGTAAATTTATTTTTTATATAGATTTTTTCAAGTAGGTATTTAATATGAGTGGAAAGGGATCAAATTTTTTCAAGTGTAAATATATTTTAAAGTGCAAAAGGACAATGTATAATTTTTTATTGTTTTTATTATAATTTTGAATTCTAAAGAAATTACATAAACATTAAGTGTAAAAAAATCTTTGTTAGATTTCAACAAAAAATCACATACCCAAAAAAGATTAACACATAAAATATTGGACCATTTTAAATGTTTTAACTATAAAAATATTTTTTTCAATAACTTTATATAATATGTATAATTTTTTAAAATAATATATAAAATATTTACATAAACGTGCATTGAGTCATTTTATGCACATTTAAATGGTTTTCTTTTGTATATATATTATATTATAATATATATATATATATATATATATATATAATATCAATATTATATATCATATTACATTACACTGCATGATCATTTATGAATGCACAGTAAATGATTTTTTTGTTATTAAATATTGTTAAGTATACACTAATATCCGTTTATATTAAAGGCATAAACCAAATTGGATATATTATTATATAAACATTAAACATCTTATTTTAACATTTTTTTTATATAGTTTATTTAAATAAGGTATTAAACTATTTTTGAAAAATACAAAGTTTAAACATCTTACTCACATATTTTTTTACTTCTAATTATTTTACATGAAAAGTTATATTAGGTCATAAATATGAATATATTTTTTTAAAAGCTTATGTTTCTTTTCTATTTAGAGAATCTTTTATTTTTATTTTAAGAATGTCAAATCTAAATTGAGCAGTGACACACTTACACATCACATTCGCATTGGGTTGTAGAAAGAACCTCTCTGCTCAATCACATGATCTTATGTTCTTTGATGTAACATTAGAATCATTTTATTAATATTGGTTTGATTTATAATTTAACTAGTATAAAATCATTTTAATCACGGAATTACCAATATTGATTAAAATTTTAATATGTAAATTTAATATAAAATTTTTAAAAAAATTTCATGTTATAAATATAGATTATTTTAATATATATATATTATATATATATATATATTATAATATATAATAATTGTTTTTTTAATATTTTGTATTAAAAAGTGAATGAAGTATGTATTTCTTTCTTATTATAATTTTAATTGATATAATTTTTTTCTTTTTTTGTAAGTCGAGATTATATTCATCTTGAAAAAGAGATATACATTCGGAGTAACAAAGAATAGGTGGTATCACCTCGACCAGGTTTGTTGATTATTGTTTGCAGCATGTGACAAAAATACAAAAAAGAGACTAAGGACATCATCCATAAACGCAAGGCCACATACACCAAAAGAAAACCAACACATAGAAACCACTATAGGGAATGCTAGTCATATGATGTGAGGGATGTTGGGTTATCAAGGGTTGTTCCTGGGGGAGGTGGAGGGATGAAGTTCCACTGGACATGCCCTTCGAAGTGCGTCATCCATGTCTCTAGTTTTTCCACTTTTTTTGAAAGATGGTTTTGTCCATGCTAGACCACCACCATAGGCTCTCTTACCTGGCATTGAAAGTAAGGTATCCTATCTAGGTTGGCCACCAGCTCAACATGCTCCTCCCTTCATATCGTTTCAGTCATCTCCACCAGATCTAGCAAAGTTTGAATTAGCTCAAGATAATTATCCAGACAACAATGCTAAATTACCTGCAGACTGGGAGTTGAATGTCTACCAGACCCCCGACTGACCTTACCACCACGCTGCACACCACCACGTCGTTGAGGTTGTTGAGACTGCCCTCCACAATTGGTCTCCTACTCACTACTGTCATGGGTACCACGCACTCCAACACCCATCTTCTAGGAGTCGCTGACAATCTTGTCAGCTCGGCATGTCCCAAATGCCACCGTTCCCAACTCCACATATTGAATTGGCCTATCTTCGTCCCCGTGCCCGGCTAGGCCTAGCTTGGTAGGGAGGGAGGAATGCCCACATTGAGGAGAAGGTCGCATGTTGAACATACCAACAATACCACTACCTATACCTGGCTCAAGAGTGTCGGATCCACCGACAACCTTTAGGGCCCAGTCCACTGTACATTGCCAAGACTACTTCAACCCAAACTACTCCACAAAGAAAATGTAGTAACCCGATTACTTCCACTCCACCAGTTGTGCAATCCAAATTTTCGGCCCTTAAGAGCGTCGAGATCTTGAGCAAATAGAGATAGAATGGACGGGTTAATCTCACCTTGGCTAAATTTCCCTAAGGGGTCTCTCACATTCCACAACAGCATACCTCCACAGTAACCTTCTGAGAGGCAATTCCACTATCCCCATAGCACACAAGAAAACACCCACTAAGACACAAGGCATGCCAATTCTTCGTCCAAATGCTTGAGATACAATATCCCATGCACAACCACCGCCACCCCAACAGGACCACCAACTATACCACCTCCAGCGAACCAGTGACTCGCACCTTCTAAATTCCAACGTAACCAAAAATACCAACTTACCAAAAACCCCCTAGTTTGCACTGTGCATGCGCAGGAAATCACGAGATGCCACCTTTCGGGAAGAAGAATGATAAATTTACACTGCCAAGAGTCGGAGGGGAAGCTCGACAGCCGCCACCCTGCTCTGAAAATCCACCATCATTGATTCTGTTTGCTCATAGAATACCAACCGGGAGCACAACGCTGAACTGAAATGCCAACATAAAAGTCATAACAATAAGTCATAAAAATAAGTCACCCCGCTTCTTAAATCTTTGTTGTCCACATTCGCTGAGACATTAAGATGTTTCACACGAGCGCCTTTACACCCCCAATACGTCGATTTAAACGAGAGGATAGGGAAGTCGGTTCTCCACCTATACATCAATTATTTACAATCATGGACTCATTTCGCCACGTACTCCACGATTCTGAAATTTATATAATATCATATTATTTAACATAAACATATCATATTTTTAACTTTAACAATGAAATTTTTTTGTTACCACATCCCTTCCATACTAGACTAAAGATAAAAAAAATAAGTAAAATAATTAAAATAACATATGATTTTTATAATATTGTATAAAATAACTAATTATTTTTATCATAACCATATTACTTTAATTTAAAATATTTTTATTTTTAATTTAAAATATTTTCATTTTCAAGAAAACACTTATCAACTCCACCCTAAACAAAAACTGAAAGTACACATCATTTTCACGCTATAAAATCAACCTCTCAAAATAATCACGAAGTTAAGACCACGCATATTTCTGAGTTTATTAATCCGTTGTGTGGATACTAACTTGTAATGTAATGGAAAAGTTAGGAGTCATCATGAACATGTTTCTAGGTTCATTAATCATTCATAAGCTTTTTTGGACTATTTGTTATATAAGTAGAAGTTTATGGTAGAATGAGAATGTCTCTAAACTGATTAATCACATTTTATTTATTTATTTTGAGTATTATATGAATATCAACATTATTTAAAAGTCTTTCATAATAATGTATATAAAAACTTTTCTTAATCACAAATTTCCATTTTACGTGTAATTAATGTGAAATGTAAATATGATTGAATTATAAAGTTCTAAAATTTTCAAAGAGAGATTGTAGACGATATAGAAAAATGATTTTTTAAAAGTTTATTTTTGTTGTGTAATAATAATAATGATACACATTAAAAATATTACATTTTAAAAAAATTTGATAAATTTTGTTTTAGAATATTTAAAAAAAAATCTCTACATTATGGGGTAGGATGATGCATCTAATGGTTAATTACATATTTCACAAGTAATTTTAAATAGATAAAAAATTTCAACATGAATATGTGTAACATGAACGTGAGTTATTTTATATGAGTATGGGTTACTTTATATAAGTATATAGTATTAGTAAGAGATTGTATTAGCTTATAGTGTGGTAACAAAATTTATTTGTAGACTAAATATGTCTATTATAAAGTGGGGGTGTAATTAAAAATATTATCATATATTTTTCTAAATGTGTATATATGTATAATTCTTTTTAAATTAATAATATTAATAATAATTTAAAATAATGTTATGATCTAGTTAATTAGTTAATTTTTAATATTTTATGCTCATGCCCAATCTAAAGATCAAATTGGTGTATGAGATCTTGTTTATGGGACAAGAGACCCACTTCATAGTCATTAGACAACTAAAATCTAAAAATGCATACATGCTCTCTTTATGGTTTTTGAACTTGACCCATTATGAGGAAATACATGTTCTTACCCAAGTTCTTAATTTTTTCAAATGTTTACTTTTTAAAATAAACATTATATAAAAGTTTATTTTTGAAAAAATGCAGTAATTTAAAAATATTCTTATTGTTACATTCCAAAAATTCCACACATTATGTGAATATTCCTTTACTCAATGTATGAGATATCCTAGATAGTGCATACAAAAAATTTCCTTATGTTTTCTCTCAAATATCATCATTATAGAATATTCATCCCTCAAAATATGTGATCATTCAAATTACTACAATTTATTTCCCAAGAAAAAAAATTATATACTTAGAAGAAAATAAACATTTTGAGGACCTTATAACATCTATTCATAAAGTCTGTAAAAAAAAATGGATCTTAGGACTAAACTAAAAATCATTATATGAAAATAATTGGCAAAATAAACCATAGAGGTCTACAACTCTAGATTTGAAACTCCATTGCCACTATCTTGTGTCCATCTATAAATTCATACACATTAAGACTGCTTGGCTGACATTGTTTAGATTCATTGGATAGTTGGTCAGTATTAATATTGAGTTTCCTATAGATATGTTTGCATGTGAACCTTTCTAGTGAACATATTCCATCTTTCATGTTATGTAAAATATACTCAGGAGAGGGTACAAAGATGTCAATATGATCTCAGACAAAATCCACCAACAATTTTGAATCTCCAAAGATCATAAGCTTTATTATTTTCTTCAAATTTCAAACATATATTAGTGTTCAAAGTGTTGTAAGCTCCACTATGTTGCTTAATCCCCTACTAGGGAAGTACCTAATGTGCATATAATGATGTTTATTTACATATAAAATTGCTCCAACCTACAAATCGAGGGGTGTCCTTAATAGGCACCATAAAATAATCCCCAGAGGATTTCCTAATCAATGCTTAGCATGAATAGTATTCTAGTTTTGTAAATGCATTGCAAGTGAATTTAATAATCCTTGTAATGACCTCAACTGCTTTCTCTTTTTCTTGGAAAATAGCTAAATTCTAGGCCCACCAAACATAATGGATAAAAGAAGCGGAGAAAACTAGGAACTCACTAACAGATTAGTTTGAGACCTAATCTAGGATGCACCCACTTAGATTATTCTTATCCCAAGATGTAACAGAAGGAGTAAAAGTGGATTTTTCCAAATATCATACCTAAACAAAGAAAGGTCATGTAATAAATAAGTGATATATTTTCTCATCCTCAGATATACAAAGAGAACACCTATTAGGTCCAATCCATCCCCTCTTTATTCCATTGACCCATGTAAGTATTTTATTTTTGAGAGCTAGGCATGAGGCTAGCTTCCATTTTACTGGACTAAAGTGCTTCCAATGATATTTCCACCACCAAGAAATTTCAACATTGAAAAAGGCTTTAACCGATGCCCAATATCCTAATTTGACTTTAGTCTTAGTGAAATTGAGTAAATCAAATTTCCACATCAGCAAGACAACTTGGAGGCAGTTAACTAGTGTGACATGGCACTTGTCACTCAGTTTGCTCAATATATTTGAGTTAGTGGGCTTGGATTTCAGTCACGCATGTCTTGATTGCTAAATTTTAGCAATCTAGTTTATTTATTTTTATTTGTACTTAGTTACTAACCTCTAACAATTAATAAAGTCAATTGAAGGTCAGTTGTGTAGTGAGACAATAGTCTAACTCAGAGATTTGTCAGTTAACTGATCAATCAACCCAAAGTAGCTGATGCATGCATGGAATTCTAATTCCTTGACTAGAGTGGAGGAATTAATTGTAATGTAAAATTATTTGTATACTAGTGGAGTGTACATAATTTTGCATGCAGGTAGTTGATCAATCCTTGGATTTGTGCAAGGAATTAGGGCCTTTCCTATTGTTTAAGAGTTGGAATTAGCTCATATTTATGTAAGGAAATAGGAGGCTAGAGAAGGCATAAAGTGGATAAGTGCTAGCTAGAGGATCTCATTCAGTACAGAGAACAATTATTATTTTCTAGGTCATGCTCAGAGCTGGAGCATACAATTATAATAGTTTCTTCTGGAATGTGTGAGAGACAATGTGGTATCAAATCTCCATGAAAAAGGAACTCCATATGCTATGTGGAAGACATTGATTGAGCTATTCAAAATTGTGGTGACCATAGAATATTGGCCATGAAAGACAAACTTCAAAACATTAGGATGCAGAAAAATGACACTAGTCCACAATATCTCACCAGGTTTACTCAAGCTCAAGATTAGCTTGGAGGGGTTGTGGTAAATTTTGTAGATCGAAATGAAACTATTCCAGAGTATTTTTGTAGGTTTACTCAAGTTCAAGATGATCTTGGAGGGGTTGCGGTAAATTTTGCAGAAGATGATTTGGTGAGTTGAGCTCTTCTAGGCCTTCCAAAATCTTGGCAGAACTACAAGGACACTCTGAATGGAAGGGAAAATTTACCAAATTTGGAAAGGTTGTAGTTGATTTGGTTCAATAAGAGATGAGGAGAAATAACATAGATGGAGTAACATCCCAAGAAGAGGAAGAGGAATTTTCTCTAGTTGGCAAACGAATGAAGGCCAAGGGAAGGAAGGCCTAAGGTTAGGTTGATTCCACCCACAAAAATGGTAAGAAGGACCTAAGCAAGGTAAAATGTTTTCATTACCATGAATTAATACACTATGCAACAAATTTTCCCATAGGAAATCTAGCAAGGATCCTTAAGTAGGAACAGGAGCTAAACCATTGGCTTCACAATTAGAATTAGATTTCACGCTCATTTCTTGCTTGAAAAGAACAATAAGAGGGAGTGATTGGGAACTAGATTCTAGTGCCTCTTGCCATATGACAAGAAACAAGAATTTTTTCAGTACCGTGGAGGAGAAGAATAGAATCTCTAGATATATATTGAATTGGGGGATGATCGAAGGTACAATGCTATAGGAATTGGTACTATAACCTTTAAGAGGGATTATAGCTCCCATATTTGCCTCAAATATGTTATGTTTGTACCTGGGCTGACGAAGAACTTGATATTTGTAGTAGTATTAGAGGATAGAGGCTATGATGTTATTTTTAGTAAGGGGAATTCCTTCCTCAAACATGTAGCTAACTAGAAAGTGAAAAAAATTGGAGTTGGAGTGAAAAATCTCCACAAGATAGAGGCAAATTTTTCCATGCATGTAGATGTACCTCCTAGAGAGAGGTGGGGCAATCTAGAACCTTAGTCCCAAATTTGCAGAGATTTGAGCACAGTCCATTGAGGTGTCCTCCTCATGGATAACTACCTTGCTATAGGGGACCATATTATTTAGTAGTAGAAGGATTAGTGTTGGTTAGTGCATTCAAATGTTGAGGATAACATATCCGTCTTGATAGTAGTGTAAGAGGCACAGTGCAAAATCAACATCAGTGCAGCTTTCCCAGTGGACATTTTTGAAGAAACAAATGATTCAATTTTTTTGGATGCTTATGAGTTACAGTTGTTGCAGTATAAGCAACAACAATGAGAGGCAGTTCTATAGTACATTCCACAAGTGCTAGATAGGGGTGGTGAAAAAATACCTTTCTTGATAAGAGCGAGTGTTGGAAACTGTAGCATAAATGGCTCAATTTGACTTTAGCCTTAGCCAAATTTAGTAAGTCGAATTTCCACATTCGCTGGACAACTTGGAGGAAGTTAACTAGTGTGACATAGCTCATGTCACTCAATTAGCTCAGTAAACTCAAGTTAGTGGGCTTGGAGATCAGTCATGCATGTGTTGATTGTCAAATTTTAATAATCTAGTTTAGTTATTTTCAATTCCACTCAGTTAACTAACCTCAAACAATTAATACAATCATTTGAAGGTTATTTGTGCAGGGAGACAATAGTATAACTTAGAGGCCTGTCAGCTAACTAATCAATCAACACAAAATAGCTCATGTAGGCATGGAATTCAAATTCCTTCGCTGCAGTGGAGGAATTAAGGCTAATGTAAAATCATTTGTATATTAGTGGAGTGTACATAATTTTTCATACAAGAAGTTGATCAATCCATGGGAATCACATAAGGAAATATGGATCTTTCCTATTGTTTAGGAGATGGAATTAGCTCATATTTGCAAAAGGAAATAGGTGGCTAGAGGAGGCATAAAGTGGCTAAGTGTTGGCTAGAGGCTCTCAATCAACAAAGAGAACCATTATTATTTTAAGGGTTGTGCTCAAAGCTGGAGCATGCAATTGTAATAGTTTCCTTATTCAATTGATTAATGGAAAAAGGCTTGAGGGCTTTTTCCTAGTTGGGTTCCTCTAGAAATCACTGTTTACTTGTGGGTTTTCTTATTTCCTGTTTATGCATGTGTTTCTAAATCGTGATTTCCATTTCACAGACTAGTAGAGTAGAATTGTGTCTTTTGATTTCTGTTTAATTTGTTGAGCAGTTGTAATTTCTATCAAATGTATACTATTTTTGGCCTAGAATAATTTATATATGTGTTCACAAATTTTTTGACAAATAATTTTTGTGATAGAAATAATTGAGGTCCACTAAGCTAGGATGCTTTCAATCGTTGATTTAACTGAGACTATGGTCACCCAGATTGATATTATGGCATTAATTCTTTTAGTAAGCCAAAGACAATCCACCACCTTGTATGCATTAGGCTTAATAAATAAGCCCAAATATTAGAGGCCTTCTTGCAAATATTTATACTATAAGGAGAATTATTGATCAAGAAAACTATTAGTAGGAGTAGAAAAATTACATGAGGTAGTAGTATATTCCCTGTCATTGATTTCCATGGTTGTTACTAGTTCAAATTGAGAAAATATTCTTTATATATGTGAAATATTACAACATGAATCTACAAGAAAAATAAGTATATCATGAATGAATAAAAGATGCAAAAATGGTCACCAGATTGGAGATCTTGAAGCCCCTTAGATCAACTGAAGATATAACATGTTGTATCAACCTACTCGAGGCTTCTATAATTAGATGGAAAAGAAGAGGTGATAGTGGAAAGCCTTGTTTGAGGCCTATTATTTCCATCAAAAATGTAGAGGGGACCCATTTATGAAAACCATGAAACTGACTAAAGATACATATGTCATAATCCATTTAATGGTCTCTAGACACATGACCAATTGAATTGGACATCATTTGATAATAGTGCAACATAACTAATCATAAGACTTGGATAATTCTATCCTCAATGCTATGCTGGGGATGCTATGAGTTTTCATTGATTGAAATGATTCCTACAATAGGGCCAATGCATCATGAACATATCTATTCTGAAGGAAATTGAATTGTTCTTCTAAGATGATAGAAATCCAAATGAGCTTTAATCTCATTGAAGTTATTTTTATGATCAAATTCTAGATAATATTGCAACATGATATAGGGTGATAACCTTTAAAAGAGTGAACATCATAATTTTTATGAATGAGGCATATAAATGTTAAATTTACGAAAGTGTGCATGCAACCCATACAATAATACTTACTCACCACCTTGAGGGTGTCTTATTTTAATAGGTCATAAAATTACCTAGGTAAGTTACATTTTTGCATGGAGGATAAAGCCCCCAGGACATCTGATCAATTACTCCACATTCTAAACTTCATTCATTTTTTCTAAAATAGACCATGGGAACAAACATACCACATCGAAAATTTTGAGAATTGAATAACTTATAGATTCTACAAATATATTTTTGAATTGATGAGCACCTGCTTCCACTTTTCCTTTGAAGGAATTCACCATATTCCCTTCTTTATATTCAATTTCCCACATATAATTGATATTTTTCCTAAATTTTGAGAAATTATGGAAGAATTCAGTTTTATTACCCCCCTCTTAATCTATATTGCTCTACTTTTTAGTTCTTATAGCTCCTCTCCCTAAGCCAACAATTCTCTTTTGGAAACTTCTAGTAATATTAATGATTTAAGATCTTCTTTTGAAAAGACACATGAAAAAATTGAATAAAACATGGAGCTTATCTTATATTCAGTTTCTTCTAGAGAAAGCTCTTCGTTATCTTTAAAATATTTTCCTCAATTTTCCATTTTCCTCCTTAAAAGGTAATATTTTGGGAGAATTTATACATGTTGGATAACTAGGGAAGAAAATTAAGAGATATGGATTTTAACCCCCTATGGCCTCCCTCGAGTCCTTCTAATTGAATGGGTTATTTTCTCACCATCTTGGTAGAGGATAATGGTATCATAATGGGGATTGAAGAATGCGAAAATGGTGCGGGTCGAGGGGCACCAGCCACCCCACCAAATCCAAAGGCTCATAAAGAGAGCAAGTGTAATAGCATCCACCCCCTTGCATGCAATATACATGTGACATAATTCCTCATCGAATGGCAGGGGCAGAGAAAAATTTCATGTTCTTTCCCTATAGTTGGGCATTAATGCTAGAGGTTTGATTTCACAAAAGGTTGCAATATTGGCCTCATTGTGACCATTTATAGCTAGTTTTCAACAACTATGATAGCAAGTCATTATCACAACAAAATTCGTTTAGGAGAATTTGTGGTGGGAAAGTAAAAGACTATACAATTTGGGACCCTGCTATATGGGAAGTCCTAAACGTTTGACAACAATTGGGTGAAAAAGGGACACAACTCACAATTAATCTATTTTTCACAAACCTGTAGTTGAGTCCACCTCCTCTCTTTGAGGTTTCTCATAATCGCTACCTACTCTTGTTTCCATTTCCAGTTTTTGAGTTTTGTTGGCTTAATTCTAACTCTTCTCCTCTCTCTTTATTCGATGTGTTGGATTTTATGGTGCACAGCCTATCCTTCTTTCTTTGGTTCCCCCTGTATTATTTTTGTCTCAGTTGTGAGACCTAAGAGATGAGCCACAAACCATTGGGCTTCTTATTAACCCTTACTATATTTAGTTACGTAGATATCATCTAGGGCTGGGGACACTATCACTATTGTATCTAGGAAACCGCTCACAAACAGATCACAGATCAATACACCAGTATTTTGATGTGGTTAAAACCCTCAGAGAGGGAAACAGTCCACGACCTGCGCCAACGTGGCTACTACAGGATTAATAAAAGAATGAAAATTTACATAAGCTTCTCTCATGCACGGTTAACCTACAAATGACCCTCCATGCGCTTTAAATAGAATTCATGGACCAATCGGGTGTCAAGCCACGGATCAAGTGTCGGTAATACCGAGGAGAGAATGAACCGTCGGATCACTACATATCGTGACCGTCGGATTGTAAGTTACAAAATGTACAACGGTAAAGAAACACACTTTACCTAACTCTATACTAGACCAAGTTGAACTTACCTATTTCCTATGTGTCAGAATATCCTAACATCCCCCCTTAAGAA